>JAZHYW010005333.1:0-39847 GCA_037355805.1 Ixodes ricinus
CCAAGAGATGTCATTCTCAAAAGCGTCGAGCTCTGCGACTTCCTTACCACCTCAACTGAGCAGGTCTCCGGGTCTCAACGAGTAGGTCTCTTTGCTTTGTATTCTGCACCAATGTTACTGTCTAGGATCTTTGCAACTACAAAAGGCGACAGTTTGGCAAGAGGTTGGTCTTGGTTTTCAGACTGAATGACCAAGAATCTCGGGAAAGTTTCGTCTTCAGGATCTTTGTCAATGACAGAGAGTTCAGGACGCTGCCTCTTAGAGGCGCGTCCAGAACCGGGGGTTTTGGTTTGAGAGCGAGCCATGAAAGGCGAGAGGAAATTCGGAATCCGCGGTGCACTACCTACCACCGAGCCCAACAAGGGGTTAGGTAACGTACCATAACAAGAAGGGCTTTGCTGGAAACATTACTCTAACAGTGCTGCCGGGAAACTATACCCAAGTGTGGGTCAAGGCAGAGGTCCATTGCCACCCAAGGTTAGCCCTTGCCGCCAAAGAGGAGTGAAAAGGAGTAAGGTGGGCACGGAAGCAGCCTAAGAATGCCTTCGTCTAACCATGCTGCGTGCATCTTTGTGCAGATTGCGGCATGTCTGCTCGTCTTGCTTCATCAACTATCGTCACCAGTCATCGCCACGCGTGCACCGATCGTCCAGCAGGTGTACGTCATTCCGGAAGAAATCGGTGAAACGGCTTATCAACTTCTTTCGGTGATTTCGGCGGTCCCGCCGATTGGACGCAGCGGATCTTCACCACACCGTTCGAGAAGGCAACAGGATCAACATCGCCATCGTCATCTGTCTGTGGCCTGGCTTTAAAACCAGGGAGCGACTGCCTTCTCTTCAGTGGGCACGGAAGCAGCCTAAGAATGCCTTCGTCTAACCATGCTGCGTGCATCTTTGTGCAGGTTGGTGCTGGTTCATCCTTATACGCAAAAAGAAGTAACAATATTTTTCTTCTGATGCTTCCGTGCCCAAGCGTTATTTCGGATGTACTTGTCGAGTGTGTTGATGTTTTGGGGGCACTGCTGTTACTGTCGGGCGACATAGAGACCAACCCCGGTCCCATGTCTGATGCCCAGGCCAAAGAGTTCGCGGAGATGTTTCAGCTTTTGCAAAGCCTCAATGCGCGATCTCTGAAATCCGAGGAAGGGCAAAACGGCCTAATCAAAACAGTGAACGAAATAAAACAAACTCAGCAAAATATTGAAACAAAAATTAACACCATAGGCAATCGACTTGCACTAGTTGAAACTAAGGTTTCCGCGCTTGAGGTGGCTAACCACGAGCAGCAAATGTCTCGCGACCTTACTGATGCTTTGCGGAACGACAACATACATTTACATAGTCGGCTGAATGAGTTAGAAGATCGTTCACGGAGAGATAATTTGATCATCTATGGTATTCCTGATGTCTCTTCTGAAACGTGGGCGGAAAGCGAAAAGAAAGTGCTTGATCTGGTCTCTAATTCTCTGCAGCTTCAAGTCCCCCCCCCCCGAGTGCATTGAACGCGCACATCGCATCGGCTCTTTTAGTGCTACCAAATGTCGGCCCGTCGTGATAAAACTTTCGTCATCAAAGGTCAAAGATCAGATATACTATTCACGGCTGAAGTTAAAAGGGAGCCAAACGTATATCAGCGAAGATTTCTCACCGGCAACGCGCCTCGCAAGAAGGAAACTGGTCGATTTCGGAAAAACTATAAATAGCATTTATCAATTACGGTACAACAAACTGTACGTCAGTAAAAGGTGCTATATGTACAACGCAACAACTGATACTGTATTTGAGCTTAGTAGCGGCTCCGATGGGCGCGTGGCTGACGGCAGTGTGGAACCTCTTTCTAATCAACAGCAAACACCACTATCATCGTAACAAGTCGTGAGGGGTGAGGGCTGTTCTGATAATGGCCGACACGTGTCCCTACTTTTTACTAATATAAGAAGTGTCTTACGTCACAAGGATGACTTGAGTTCTGTTATTGATTCTTGTGTTGCAGATATTGTTGTCTTAACAGAAACGTGGTTATCTTCGAGCGTTAGAAATTCTGAAATTTTTTGTTGTGAAAAACGGTTTAATATTTATCGTTGCGATAGGGGCGAAAGATCAGGTGGTGGTGTACTGATAGCTGTAGCAAATCATATAGAATCATTTTGTGTGCGTTTGAGTAGTGACTTAGAAATAGTTTGGGTTTGTTTGCATTTGAACCACCATAAGATTGTTTTGGGCGTATGTTATCGTGCACCGTCTTGTAACTCTTCTTTCGTTGCGAATCTTCATGACGCCATTAACTCCTTGCTAGTGCGGTTTCCATCTTCTCCAATTATCCTTCTTGGCGATTTTAACTATCCTAATATAGTATGGACAGACATTAATACCCACAGTCAACCATTCTCGTCAGACGCGCTTGAGTTTATAGACTTGTGCAGCGACTTCAGTTTCGCTCAGCTGGTCACAGTTCCCACGAGAGTCACTACAACCTCCGCTAACATATTAGATTTAATCCTCACAACGTCACCTGCTTTAATCTCTTCAATCAGCTACATGCAGGGTCTCAGTGACCATTCCTTAATACATTTTTCTATCGATGTGCCTATTAGAAACTCACCAAAGTATACTAAAAAAATACGTGATTATGCTAAAGGGAATTTTGAGGCAATAAACAGTGAACTTTGCATTTTTCTTGACGACTTTTTACAACAGTTTGCAGGTCGCTCTATCCATGAAAATTGGGAATTATTTAAAAACCAGGTGTCATATCTTACAAATGTATATATACCATTACGTAACATCTCGGTGTTCCCGACTCTCCCTGGTATAACGCCACATTAAAAAGGCTTTCCAACAAAAAGAAGCGTAAATTTCGAGTAGCGAAATTTACAAACCTTCCTGAAAAGTGGGATGATTACCACATTACTTACAAAATTTACAAAACTGCTATTCAAGATGCCAAAGCTACCTATTTTTCGGTAACTCTACCATCACTTCTAACAAACAACCTGAAACAGTTTTGGAAAGTAGTTACTAACGAAGAAAAGGCCCCTATAGCCTTGTTTACTCCTTCTGGTGACCCTGTGCTTGTTAGTGAATGTGCATCTATTTTGAATTCCACATTTGTCGCGTCATTTTCAGACGTTTTATCAACAACTTTACCTTCATTACAACAATATGACTATTTACCAATGAACCCTATTTTTATTGATGTTAATGGCATTAATGACACTAACAAATGAAAAGTAATGAGGGTCTCCCAAATGACTGCTAATGTCTCATGCTAGTCTACCTTTATCATACTTCTCTACAACAAGTGTCGTCTTACAAATATTTGGGCGTTAATATTTCATCTAACTTATCTTGGGAAACTCATATTCAGTATATAACGAATAATGCTAACCGTTCGTTAGGATTCATTAAACGAAACTTCTCATCAGTTCCCTTATCTCTCAAGCTGCTTCTTTACAAAACGCTCGTGCGCTCTAAGCTGGAATATGCATCTTCAATTTGGAACCCTGGCACTAACGTATTGATTTCGGCTCTTGAAGCAATTCAGAACAGATCTGTTCGTTTCATCCTTATTAATTATCACCACACTGCCAGTGTAACATCAATGAAAATAAGTTTGAACCTACCTAACCTTGCATTACGTCGAAATCTTAACAGTTTGTGTCTGTTCCACAAAATTTATTACCATAATCCTCTGCTACGTGACAAGTTACTAACACCCCCTTTCTACATATCATCACGTCTCGATCATCCACAGAAGATGGGCATTCCTCAATGTAACACTACAACTTTTTATAATTCATTTATACCTCAGACCACGGTCTTATGGAACCACCTTCCAGCGTCTGTGGCATCGATATCCGATTCCATCGCTTTTAAACAATGCCTTAACAGTGTTAACTTTTAGCATTTCATTATTATGTATTTTTTTCATTCATAGGATTGTTGTTTGTTTGCTTTTGATGTCTCCTTGTAACCCACTCCCCTCTGCAATGCCCTCGGGCCCTGAGGGTATTTGAAATAAATAAATAAATAAATAAAAGAATTGAGAGA
The DNA here is from genome assembly GCA_037355805.1 of Ixodes ricinus. NCBI lineage: Eukaryota > Metazoa > Arthropoda > Arachnida > Ixodida > Ixodidae > Ixodes > Ixodes ricinus. Next base: position 4,053 of record JAZHYW010005333.1, read on the forward strand.
GAAGTAAAAGAAACAGGAAGGTAAAAGTGAAAGATCGGAGGGGATAGTAGAAGAAAAGGCGACTAGACTGAATCATCCTGGCCGGGCCTTATTAGGACTCCCGTCTACGAGAAGCAGGGGCCGAAGTGGTGTATTGCCTCACCCGGGGGACCCGAAGGGTCCAAACCTACCCCGGGTTCCACTCAACCACCAGGGATTCCCTTTTCCCCGGACACGGGAAAGCCACGCACAGCCAGACGTGGGCGGGCGAACCCGCATGGCTCGGGGTCCGTGGTGGCGCCACTCACCAAACACCTGCTTTCTACAGGTGCCCCCTGCGGGGACTCGGGCACGGCATCGAAAGGGTTATGAGGAAAGATTGTTGTAGAGGGCTGCAGCCTCGCATTAGCGCTCGCTACATTCGCATTCATTTAATGTAGATTCTTCAACGTTATAACAATAATCACAAACGCTGTCGCCTAATGACGAGACCAATGGCGGCCTTTGTCGACTGTTTTTTAGTTACCGATACGGCCCTAAATCGATTGAGAGAACATATTTTAAGTTCAATGTTTTTTTATCCTGTGCAATATTTTTTAGCACAGCCTGTAAAATTGATATTTATAACAGGTGAAGTTTTTCTTCCGTTGAACCTCGTTGGTGTGGTACACATTTTTATGTCTTGTCAAAACGCTTCTAGATGCTAGCAAATGATTTAAAGCGCAAAGATGTTATTGAGTTCGTCAAAAGGTTGTAAAGCGCAAAAAACACTCGGAACAAGAAGCAACATGTAAAACACAGACGGCCGCTAACTTCCAACTTCTTTGGCAGTGTTCTTTTTCTTTTGCGCTTTTAAACCTTTTAATGAACATAAACTAACTAGACCAATCCAAAATATTAAATCATGTTATTGAGCTTTTCTTTTTTTTTTTCTTGGTGCCGTTTTTACATTTAAACTCACCCAAATGTATGTCAGGGGTTGCTCTTACAAGATATCAGGCGTACATGCACGAAATTAGTCGTGAAGAACAGGGGTTCTCAAACTGAGTTTCGCGGGCTGGTCTTCTGGGTTCTGCGAGCCCCTAAATGTAGGTTTTGATTTTTTACTTATTTGTACCAAAATACTAAGAGGGTACTGCAAATATTTGAAACCTTCGAATATCGAAGCGAATAGCCCCATAATTGACTCACTTAGAATCGAATAGAACTATTTCAAAACACAGATATATTTAGGAAGTATTGCAAAGTTTGAAACTAGATCAGCCGAATTTCTGAGCCCCGAGGAAACCAAGCTGCTCCGCCGCAATGCCCCAGTTTAAAGTGGCGAAGCTTAACACCAGCATGCCAGGCGAAGCGGTGATGTTTTCCCCGAGCGCGCTGGTGCGAATCGCAGGATCGCCCACACAGCGATGCTGTAAACTTTTGGCTACTTGTTTTCGACGTCTTGTAAACCCTGAGATGGGGAACACTAAAAAAAAGACGAAAACAGCAGTCTCAAAATATTGTTCCCCATCTCAGGGTCTACAAGATGCCGATTCCTTACCAGCTCGCCTGTACTCTAGCACTGCTTACAATGTTTTTTTTTTTGTAGTTTATGTATTGAATTTACGCTTTTGGGTTTTCATTCTAACTTGTTCAGCCCTCGATGATGGTGGAAGCACGGTCGGATTGTCTCCTCACCGCGGAGCGGATTGCCACAACACAGATGAAGCGGGCCACCAGCTTCTGCCTAGATTCCACCCAGCGAAGAACTACGTATTCCCGAAGAACAACAGCGACAGATCATGCCAATACTCGTGGTTCGAAAGGTTTTCTTGGCTTCAATACATCGAAGACCGCGATGTTGTTGTTTGCCAGAAATGCATCCAGGCATTTAGAAAGAAGGGAGACGACTCTGCAGTCATTGAACCGAGCTTCATAAAAACTGAATTTTCAAACTGGAGGAAGGCACTCGAAAGATTCCGCGGCCACGGAAAGAGTTGCTACCTTGTCGAATCCGTTACATATCTCGAGACTAAAAAATAAAGGCGTGGTCGTTACTACACTCCTCACCAAACACACAAGCAGGCAGCAAGAGGAAGCACGAGCTGCGCTGCGCGTGATCATCAGTTTGGTGCGAAGCATTTGCACCACTGGTCAGGCTTTGCAAGGGCGCACCAAACAAGAAGGTAACTTGATCGAGCTGCTGGAAAAAAAAGATCAGACGATATACCGGCGCTAAAGAAGGGGCTGACTCAAAAAGACAAATGGCTAAGTGGGGAGATTTCATCGGCGTAACAATCCACCCGCCACAAAGTCGGAAACACTATTCAGTGCTGTGAAGGACATGGTTGTACGTCTGGGCTTTAGCTTCGACAAACTGCGAGTAATGTGCTTCGATGGAGCTGCAAACATGTCGGGTCGCTTTTCTGGAGTACAAAAATAGATTGCTGATGTCCAGCCAAAGTCAGTATACATTCATTGCAGCAACCACTCTCTCGATCTGGCCCCACAAGTCGGCCGTGGCAATGAATTGGTTGCCGATGCCCTAACTATGAAAGATGTCTCAAATATCATCCTGGATTCAGCAAAAAGGAAGAGTGTTTACACCCACATAGTTCTTTTCGAGGGGGAAAATTCGGATCGTGGTCCACCGCAAGCCACCCTGCCTTCTTTGTGTCCGACACGATGGGTGGTTCGCGTGAAATCTGTGCAAAGATACCTTGAAAATTACGAATGAGTTCGAGCAACACTCTGGGAAATCCTCCAAACTCCAGGTTCAGTTCGAGATGACCGCAAAATGGCTATGAGAGGATGTCAGAAGAATCTGGGTGAGTTAGAAACAGTCTTTGGATTAAACGTGGCGATCGCAGTTTTCGGGCCATGTGAAGAACTTGCAAGGACACTGCAAAGCGTTCATTACAGCGCCACTAGGGACAAACAAGCTGCAAAGATCCTCACACAGACCCTAACACAACTAAGATCAGATGGCGGTTTCGAAAGCATGTGGGAGAAGTCGAAGGACGCTGCCGAGAAGTTTGGCTTGAAACAACCGTCTGCCAAACAACCGAGGGCGGCAAAACCACCGGCACGATTCAAACAAACCAGCACCCCAGCAAGACCTGCAGTTCTTGATGCTAAGGCAAGATGGAGAAAGGAGTATTTTGCGGCGATTGACTGCATCACAAGCGAAATCAACAGAAGAATTGACCAGGGCCTCTAAGTTGGACGGCGGCGAGAAAACGGGCGAGAACACGTCACGAAGGAAGGAGGCTCTTAAGGACCCGCCCCTGAGGTGAACTGTGGCGAGTTCCGCTCTCCTTTCCTACATTTCCGAACCCCCACTTTGGCCAAGACGTCACGCGAGTCTAGCACCAATCGCCCCTACGTTTTCCCTACGGCGCGCCGGCGGCGCAGGCGCCTGCTTCGAGGCTACGGTCGTCTGCTACAATTCAAGGGACAAAGCGGAAAAGGCCGGACACGTCGCAATCGCGGGTTCCGCCGGCCCAGTGAGCGAAAATGACAAATTTTACAGGAGGAACATTCCGTATAGTGCGAGGCAATACTAAATTTCAGGACGGGTGGACTCCATTTGGACGCAGCTCGTCGCAGAGCGACGGCCCTCCCGTAAAGGAGCAGTCACATTGATAAAAGTTTTCTAGAGCTCCAACGTGAATCTAATCGATTTGCAGTGAATAAAAACTTGAAAACTTGTGTTGTTTGCAGTGATCTGCGATAAAATAATGAATGCCACATTCACTCGGAGTGTTAAGTCGTCTGCTACGATCGACGGCAAATATGGAGCCAACAACAAAAATGTCAAGGTTGGATCCGCGAGTGTCGGCAGCCCAGTGCGAGGCACTACTGAATTTTATGGCAGAACATCCCCAAATCGCGCTGGGATCCGCTGATCTCGTGCCGACGGTCACACAGGTGGATAAAGATAAGCTCTGGGCTGAGCTCGTCACCGAACTCAACGCCATCGGACCTGCCGTCAAAAACAGGAGAAGGTGGCAGCACTATTGGACTGATAGGGTGAGCGCCGCCAAAAAGAAAGCTGATGAGTTCCGCAAGAACAGCGGGTGAGTGTTTCCGACTTTTGATGTTGGATGCATGGCTTGCAAATATGACGTATTCCGCGGTGTTAGAGGTTACCCATTGCATATGACAAGTGTCACATTTACGGTCTGAAGACTGAGGTTAGCATTGCAAATAAACCGCCAAGGGAGACGAGTGAGCTACGTCTGTGAAATTAAATTCAATCCATACTTTCGACCAAGAAAAAAAACAACCTCATATTGCGACGTTTTTCTTCAGAGGGACGGGCGGAGGCGCAGTACCTGGCGAGGCCGGGAGAATAATTTCCATTATCGGTCTTGACGCCGTGGAGGGTTGCGGGGCACCAGCGGTGCCGGGGCCACAGGTAAGGAGCTCTTTTGCTTTTGCCCGACCTTCAGACATGTTTGCAGAACAAATTATTTAATTGTCTGCAGATTTCGTGAAACCGAAACTTATATCGAGTTGTAGTTTCTCAATTTGGTAATTTTAGACAAATTTTTATCTATTAACCTTTTACCTTATGATTACCGATTACTTGATGGGAATGTACCAGTTGCAGCATGCTGCTTAAAGGTACTCTGTAGAACGCGTGAGCATATCTGGCAAAAATTGCAGCATAAATACTGTACTTAAAGAGGCTGCATTTAAAGTTTTCTATAAACAGCGAGGCCTTGTTGCACATGCCGACATGATTAGAGTGTTCATCTGGATGCTTCTGTTCAGTTATGGGGTCCAAATGTACTTGCAGCACATGTGTTATACCTTTCTTCACCTCAAAATGTCCTGATCTGTGCAACCACAAGGATTGTAATTGTTCTTAGCAGTTGTCGACAGTGATAAGTATGGTTGGTGCACACATTGTTAAATCACTACAATGTCTGTTGTAACACGGTGAACAGTAGCACTCTGAGAGTGTGTTCAGGTACAAGAAGCCTCTCTATAGAGTGCCAGTCGAATGAAGTCCTCGGAAGACAGCTGCAGCCAATTTACATGAATTACACAAGTTTGCATGTGATCATAGATTTCTTTAGGGTTCTAGGGATGCCAAACATACTGCTTGACTTTCTTGTCTCTCCTACTGTTCAATATTGCTTGATGATAGTGAGATTCACCTGAACCCCGTCACATTCCGGCTGTACCATCGCCAGCTGCGGCAGGCAGCAGTGTATCCGTTGGGGAAGTCCCAGGAACCAGTGGCACCGGTGTCTTTTACAGCATGCATTGATATTTGTGTTTTAGTTGATGTATATCCCACCTATCCGAACAAATACAAAGAAAATCCAGAAACAGGACGAATGCAAGACTTTAGGCAGATGAGGAACATGGTGTCCGACACATGTGTCCACAAAACCACTCCATACCATAAAAGAAGTAGTTGGGGAGGGGGTGTTTATTACGTTATCATTGTTTGCAAACAGAAATCGCTCCGAGTGCAGCTTGTGTCTTTTCTGCATGCGGCTTTCGATAATGACCAGTTTGCTGTCTTCATAATGCATGGACTGCCCAAGAGATGTCAAAGCACACTCGTCGCTGCCGGCTGCAGTTCCTGTCTTTTCCTATTGTCCTTCCCAGCTTGGTTCACAATCGCCTTTGTGTTTAGCTCAGAGCCAGCCGCCCAGCCGCCCCCGCCCCCGGTGTCCCCGGGCAGAGCGGCGTTCTGTGGACACAGTGGCCGAGGCACTCATCAGAGGCCAGCAGCGACTAGTGGAGCTGGCTGTGGCTAGGCTTGCTGCCCTTGAGCAGGTACTCGTATAAGACAAATTTCGTAACGCCCTACGAAGTTTTTTGATGGGTTGATGACTTGTATTGGTGCACATGCCTTTGCCCTTGTTACCAAAGACAAGAAAACTGCCGCATCAGACACTGCATGCATTTGAAGCGTTTTATGACCAAGTAGTAGTTTGGTCACTACAATGATAGTTAAGAAAAAGGAAAAAAAGATAACATCTGTCACAATTCAGTGTTTCTGGTATGTGTGAGGACAGTGAAGAGTACACAATGGCACAATTTACAAAACTCGTAAAAAAGAGGCACCCCCAGCCATTTTATGACGGGCTGAAGGATTTAGTAAGAGTTATTAAAAAAAAATGTGTTATCATATATGCCATGATATGTTCCAAAATCATCAGGTGGTGCTCTGCATAAAGGTCAGAGTACAACAGGGCACACGTATGCACACACATAGCAAAAAAGTGCATATATAACCCTCGGAGCATTAAACGTTTGTACTTTCCACTCTACATCCACCTCAGACAAGGAACAAGATATATATATATATATATATATATATATATATATATATATTATACTGGTATACAAACATATATTCACAACTGCTTTCATGGAACGTAATTAAGTGGTATTTCCTAGCGCTTCCCCTTCCGAGGAGCATGGTGTACTCTCAGTGCCAATATTTTAGTTCTGAGATTCTAGCCCAGAGTATCATTCCTATCTTGTAATATGTAGATGGCTTGAAACAACGCCAACTGAAGTATGTTTCTGCAATTGGAAACAGTCAGCGTAAGGCATTACTTGGCTTCAGAGTATGACAAAAATACAGTGAACCCTGGTTATTCTACATGAATGATCTGTAGTGGAAATGGTCATCTTCCGAAACTTTTGCCATTCCAGCAAACCTTGGCTATCTGGCAGCTGACACTGGAGGTGCTGCTGCTGGTTTTGATGACCTCGGCCACCCGGCAGCCATGCCTGCCTCTGCCCTGCAGGCCCCCCCCTCCGCCGCCTCTCGACTAAGCTGCCTGCGGGCAGCTTTTCTTTTATTTATTATTTTTTAAATCTATTTTTCTGCACCAAGACGAGGCCTTAATGTTTTTTTTCCTTCTAATGTACATACTATTTTAATCACAAGAGGTACATTTCTTTTTGCAGACGAATGTAAATATTTATGTCACAAGATGGTGATCGTTACAATATTGAATGGTAATAAAGTTCTCTTTTACAAGATGGAGTCATTTTATTTTGTTTTCACAGTGCATGATGGTTACTTTCATAAGGTAACTCTGGGCCCCAAAATTATGTACTCAAGGTTGTAGCATCCCCTTTATTACACACGTTTGCAAGTCTGGATTCAGAGTGCTGCCATTTTGCTCGGCTGGGGTGCGTTTGGACGCATCAAAATCCGATTAAGAAGCCTTGCTAAGGCATCATAATCGGATTATGGTCACGCTCAAACGCATCTCAGTGAGCAAGATGGCGGCGCCGTGAGACCGGACTTGCAAACGTGTATACAGTGGGTTGTATGTTCTTATGTTAAAGAGGCTAGTGTAGTACTGGTGACACCAGCAATATCGACGGCACCTATCGGCTAGAATAATACATTGTGGAGGCAGGTTTGCTCACCAACCATTTCAAGCGAATAAAATATTAACAGCGAATGGCGGTCTAAAGACGAAGCCGTAAAAGTGGCTTCAAAAACATGATGAAAATCGCTAATAATCCGACACAAGTAGCAATCAGCGGTTCCTCATTTCTGGCCACCGGTTGAATATGTCCACCTTTTGTAGCAACAAGCCAAAAAACCACTTCTTTTACTAAGCGTTGTGGCTATATACACACCGCTAACATTTATGTTTTCGAAGACCGTACTCTACCAGTCATACAAGCACCCGACTGCAACAAATCCTCACCCGGAACCTCTTTGACATGAATTTGTTTAAGTCAAATTAATTCAGAGACAAGGACTAACAACCATAAGATGTGGGGGCTGCACAGACCTAAGCATCTGCTCGGAAGTATTGCATATCTCGCAACACATGCAAGCAATATGGGAAATCGGCATTAAACACAGTGACTGTACTATAGAATTTGAATGAAATGCGACCAGTGACGGAACTTCCAGGAGAACATTGGCACAGTGTGGACGCTTGGGTTGTGCTGGGCGAGGCTCAAGCTTATCGGAACAGGACGCACGCGCTCACAGCGCTCTTCTCTCCACCCCAAAGTTTTATCAGTTTCCACATGCCTCCTGCTGGTGCAGCATCTGTTGACGACCACGGGCTCCGGTGTTCGCATTTCATTCGAACCCAATAGTACAGTGAAAAATCTAAAAAAATGCACATTTGCTAGCAAGAGCTTTGCCTGTTGGCATCTGCTAGATGTGGCAAGGGTACATGAGGTTCCTCACTCAGGTAAGTTGAGACCAAAGTTAATCGCCCTCAGCCACTGTGCACCACCTCAAAGATTCAACATAGTGGGCACAATTACTTTGAATGACACTACTTGTTTTTTCTTGCAAACATCCTTTGCAGTCCTGTCATTACTGTGACAGGGACCTTCATCAGCTGATCTCCAGAAAAAAGCTGCAAGTGCCGTAACAGGAATCAAAAGCCTCACAAGTGCCCATGCAATCCAGACATGTGGAGCTTTCACCCAAAACAATAGACACAATTCAAAAGTACTGCACGTGCACTTGCATCGAGGCCTGTGGAATTTGCACCCAAAGCATCGGACAGAATTCAAAAGCGCTACACGTGCACATGCAATCTTGACCTGCGGAGCTTGCACCCAAAACAATGAATACAAGTCAAAAGCACTACAAGTTTACACGCAAGTTAGACCTGAGGAGTTTGTGCCCAAAACATTAAACACAAGTAAAAAATACTACAAATGCTCCATGCAATCCACACCTGTGGAATATGCACCCAAAACATTGAACACAAGTAAAAAATACTACATGTTCCCCATGCAATCCAGACCTGTGGAGCATGCACCGAAAACATTGAAAAGAAGTAAGAAAAACACTACACATACCCCATGTAATCCAGACGTGTGGAGTTTGTGCCCAAAGCATTGAACAGAATTCAAAAGCACTACACGTGCACATACGAGGGGGACCCAAAAGAAACCGAACTAATTCTTTTTTAAGCAGAGCTTTTGCAGTACCGCGTTTTGCCGCCAGGAGTTGATAGAGCGAACATTGCTGAGTCATTAGGCCTAATTCCGTCCTCGAAGAAGGTTAGGACTAGTTGCGGCTGGGTTTATAGTGACAAGTGTTTCGTGTGGGCGTCGTTTTTGCAATGTCTGATTTCTGTGAACAGCGTGCGGCGGTTAAATTCTGTTTTTTGCTCGGAAAAAGTGGAACAGAAACTATTGAACTGTTAAAAACGGCGTACAAGGACGATTCCATGGGGAAAACTCAAGTGTTTGAGTGGTTTTCCCGTTTCAAGAATGGCGACATGTCAATTGATGACAAACCTCAGTTCCGGTCGTCCTTCCACAACACGAACACATGAAAACGTTGAAAAAATTCGTGCAATCATCAACGAAGATCGACGACGGACCATTGACGAAATTGTGGAGCTGTCGGGAGTGAGTTGGAGTTCATTGCAGCGAATTCTGACAGAAGATTTGGGAATGAAAAGGGTGGCTGCCAAATTCGTGCCACGACTGCTGACTGCTGAACAAAAGCAAGGTCGCGTGGAAGCATGCTGTGCTTTGAAAGAAGAGTCCCGAAGTGACCCAAACTTTTTTTCAAAAGTTATTACAGGTGACGAAACTTGGTGCTATGGTTACGATCCTGAATCAAAGCAACAATCAAGCCAGTGGAAGACTTCAGGTTCGCCTCGCCCCAAGAAAGCTCGTCAGGTGAAATCAAACATCAAAACAATGCTGATTAGTTTTTTCGATGTGAAAGGAGTCGTCCATTCAGAGTTTGTTCCGCAGGGTCAGACAGTTAACCAGGCTTTCTACTTGGAGGTTTTGAAAAGATTGCGCAACAGTGTGCGGCGGAAGCGGCCCGATTTGTGGAAGTCGGGTGACTGGTTTTTCCATCATGACAATGCCCCGGCTCACACTGCCTTGTCTGTACGACAATTCTTGACCAAAAATGGTATGACCCCTGTTCCTCACCCCCCATACTCACCCGACCTTGCCCCGTGCGACTTTTTTTGTTTCCTAGAATGAAAAGAGAAATGAAAGGAAAGCGTTTTGCTGACGTTGCTGAGGTGAAGAAAAAAACGACGGAGGCGCTGTCAAGCATCACAAAAGATGAATTTAAACAATGTTTCGACACATGGATTAAAAGATTAGACAAGTGTATTAGTGCAAGTGGACAGTACTTTGAAGGAGATTGAACGTTTGTACTTGAAATGGGAATAAATAAGTGCAAAAAAATTTAGTTCGGTTTCTTTTGGGTCCCCCTCGTACATCCAAGCCTGTGGTGCTTACACTTAAAACATTAAAACACCTTCCCTACACACACACAGAGTCCAAACTGGCTCTCTTCGGCACAACATCCACAGCACTGTACACACTAACGACACACTCCAAAATGGCTTCGGCACATCCACAGTACTGCACACACACACAGAGTCCAAAATGGCTCTGGCATAACACCCACCACACTGTACACACGCACAAAAAAAGTACAAGATGACTCGGGCGCATCTACATCACTGTACACATGCGCACACGAAGTCCAAAATGGCTTCGGCACAACATCCACCCTACTGTGGAAACCACACACGCACACACACAATTCAAAGTGGCCCCGGCGACGAGTTACGGTGCATCACCGGTGCTGGCGGCGACGATGGATGCGACGCAGTCGGTCACGGACGCGCTGCAGGTGGGTTGTGCTCGGCAGAAGCACAAGGCGGTCCCGCACAGCCTTGTCCTGACTGTAGACGACTGGAGGCCTCTCCGCTCACGAGCTGCGTCGGCACTTTCTTCTTCATTGTCGTCCTCGACAGAACTGATGTCCGAGTCTGATACCCAAATCACACAGCAGCGTAAAGGTACCTTTAGCCCAGGTACCTGTCGTAAAGGGAGCTGGAGATCGTGATCACACGGTGCATAAAGGTCCCTTTCGCTAAGGGAGGTCCTGTGTTAAACGGAGCTCACCGAGCTCCCTTAACAGCTACAGGGAGTAGCCTCGTACCCACAAACTCAAAATAATAGAGATATATAGATATATCTTGTTTAATGCATTATAACAAATTGAATATATATAAGTATCAAATTATGAAATGATTGTGAACACCAATGTGATGGAATAATACATTAACGAGGAACGCATACTCTAGCTAGCAGGTAGCAGCGGCGGCACGTGGAAAACAATGTCTGCTACGAACCCGAACGCGATGGACAACTGCGAGCTCTTTTTCGAGGTTGTAGACAAGTCGCCCGACTCTCCCGCCCAGGACCCTTCATCTTCGTCGTCGTCCATCCCTATCGATCGCATGACTGGCGTAACCGTGAGACTCCGTCGTGGTTCGTTTCTGCCGGGCACTATTTAGCTACTTCAGTGAGAACTTTGCAAGAAAATGGAGCTGCTAAACATAAAAAGGTCGCCCACCTCGCAATGCAAACTCGTAAACGCAGATGATTTAGGGCCAGTGTGGCCAGACGGGTCGGACGTTTTAAAGCAAGACTCATTTAGGGGCGCACTTAGACTTAGAGAAAAAAGTAAAGTGCCGCAAAAGCAGACAGAAATAATATTTCGGTTTTTAAATGTGATATTTCACATACAATAATAAAAACTGCGCGTCAAATTGATTTCAAGGAATAATTATTTATCACGTGCTCCTCTCACGGTTAAGGTGGAATGCAATCGACATCAACCTAAAGTGCTCCGTTTACTTATCGTGTGATCAAGAACGCCGTTTACTACAGGTACGTTCAGCTAAGGGACCTAAGCTAAAGGTACCTTTACGCTGCCGTGTGAATGGGGTATGACTGGGGCTCTGGCTCGGCCTCTCCTGAGCAGAGGCAGACATTGTGGAGCACCGCACAGGCTGCCACGATCGTGCCAGCGATCTTCGGTTGATGGTAAAGGGTCCGGTGCCTGTGCAAGCACTGGAACCTGCTCTTCAGCAGCACGATGCAGCGCTCCATGACTGCCCTCATGGAGGCGTGGGCCTGATTGTATTGCCCAGCCGGTGTGCCAAGTGCTGGCCGCCCAGGCACAGGAGTCATCAGCCAGGGCTCCAGGGGTACCCACTGTCGCCTACATGGAAAGAAGTGTGACTGTTCCTTAGACATCTGAACCACTCCCTACACTTTACACAAGTGCTACTGATCATGTCTAGTCCCTCACTCGTATCATTTGAGAATGCTTTCACAACAACCAATCAACGGGTAATATTTAGTTTTAACCATTTGTTGCGGTCTATAGAGTGTCATTGATGGAGGTATAGAATGCTCTACTAAAACTCCCTACTAGTGTTCAGTATGTGCTTCATTACAAAGATGCTTTAAAACTGCTAATGCATGTTCTATTCCTATATCTGAAGCACTAAAATTTCTAAACAAACCTTGACTTAACTTAAATGGTGGTCACCTTTGACTGAAACATTAGGGCCTTTCCACACACTTGCGTTTAACTACAACCGACTGAGACAAGACAGATTTTTAAGCCTCTTGTGATGGCTTACGACCAGCTTTGCAGCAAAGCATCCGGTAGTAAGACGCTTAAAAACCAGTCTTGTCTCATTTGGTCGTACTTGGCTGCAAGTGTCTGAACGGGCCGCCACGGTGCTGAGATAACATCACTCACCAAGCAGGTAGTAATAGCGCTTGACAAGATGGCCAGCGACACACTCCTGGAAAAGAAAGAAAAAGGAGGTGGAAGGAAAAGTGAAAGAAGGAAGAACAGGGTAGAAGAGGCGACTGACTGAATCATCCTAGTCGGGCCAAGCCAGGACACCCGTCTACGAGAAGCAGGGGCCGAAGCGGTGTATTGCCTCGCCCGGGAGCCCTGAAGGGTCCAAACGTACCCTGGGCTCAGCTCAACCACCAGGGTCTCCTTTTCCCAGGACACGGGTACGCCACACACAGCCAGACGTGGGTGGGCAAACCCACATGGCTCGGGGTTCATAGTGACGAAACTCACCAAGCACCTACTAAAGTAGGTGCCCCCTGAGTAGGGTGACCACCCGTCCCGCGACTCGCGGGACTATCCCGCATTGAGGGCTCGTGTCCCGCGTCCCGCCAGAAATTCCAAAATCTTCAAAATGTCCCGCATTTCACACTGTCGTAAAATTCACTCCGCAACACATGGTGCTGCCGAACCACAAGGAAGCGCGGAGGTCGCTGGTAATCGTGTGAATCGAAACGGTACGCCATTTTCCATCCAAGCATTGCGGGAAGCGACCGTCCTTCTTGCAAAAGAACCGACGCGCATGCGCCGTTGTGCCTCTCCCTTGGTAGCAAAATACTGTAAAAAAAAATTGCTCGCCAAAAGTAGAAATATAAAATATTGTAATTATTTTCACATTGCTGTGTCAATGCAAAAAAAAAATTGCTGTGGATTTTTTTTTTTTTAGTGAAGACAGTTACATTTGTGACGGTCGAAAAAGAACGTAATGCTAAAAATTTGTGTAGGACCATGTTAATAAAAGTAAGCGTTGAGAGAAAACGATAACCCGAATAAGGTTTACTGTTTCTTATTTCCATTTGATGCATTGAGTTCTGATACAGTCGATTTTTATGTTTTCAACTTCAACACATTTAATAAAACGTTTGGCATTAAAAAATCACTTGCAGTGGCAATTATTTTAGCTTAATTGCTGATACAATTAGCAGGTGTATAAACAGTACAAGATCATAAATGTGTTAGCAGAGCCTCGGTTCGTTGTGTGCGTGTTAATACCCCCCCTGCTCCGTTTGTCCCGCATTTCGCTAGCAGGAAGGGGGTCACCCTACCCCCGAGTGCCGGGTATGGTGGCCCATGTGGCTGGGGTCTGTGGTGACGCTACTCACCAAGCACCTAAGGTGCAGGCGCCCCCTGCGGGGCTCGGGGTCTGTGGAGACGCCACTCTCCAAACACCTGCTTTCACAGGTGCCCCCTGCGGGGTACCCAAGTGTGGGTCAAGACAGAGGTCCATCGCCACCCATGGTTAGCCCTTGCCGCCATAGAGGGGGAAAGGGAGTAAGAGAAATGAGAGAGAAGTAACAGAAACAGGAAAGGTAAAAGTGAAAGATCCGAAGGGATAGTAGAAGAAAGGCGACTAGACTGAATCATCCTGGCCGGGCCTTACCAGGACTCCCGTCTACGAGAAGCGTGGGCCAAAGTGGTGTATTGCCTCACTCGAGGGGCCCCGAAGGGTCCAAACGTACCCCGGGCTCGGCTCAACCAGAATGCCCTTTTCCCCAGACACGGGAAAGCCATGCACAGCCAGATGTGGGCGGGCGAACCCGCTTGGCTCGGGGTCCGTGGTGACGCCACGCAACCAAACACCTGCTTTCATAGGTGCCCCCTGCAGGGAAATCATTTTGCTTCTCTTGTCTGTGGAGGTTCGCTTGTCAATTTAGGGCAAACAATATGCAAAAGTAAATTGGACAATGACAATTCAACATATGTACTAGTAATTAAAATATCATTGTTGTATACTGTGCATCCGTTTCTCGCGGCAGCACATAGAATTTGCCGTCACAACTACTTGTGTTAGGCAGGGTTTTACTGCAAAGGATTCGGTCATGCAAGTTGTCAGTTGAACTGTCCTGGCAGCGTTCCATTAAATCGCTCGCGAGTACCCATTTTCGTAGCTGATTACATGTGCCTCAGCAGACAGGAAGAGGCAGAGCCTCTAGTGGCTGCATTGATTCACCATACCTAGGGTTCGGAGTTTTCGGTTTAAACCGATAAAAACCGATAAAAGTACGCCGAATCCATTTTCGGAACTTCGGTTTTAACCGAAAAAGGTCAGTTTGTAGGTTTGGCGTTTTCAGTTCAAACTGATAAAAACCGATAAAGATACGTCTAATCCGTTTTCTAAAATTCAGTTTTAACCAAAAAAGGTCAGTTTTTCAGGGCCGCGTCGAGTTGGGTGGGGGAGGGAAGGGGTAGAGAGAGAAGAGAGGCGCAAACTTGAAAGTATAAAACAGCGAGGACGAGGACGGGAACAGGACATCTTTCATACTTTCATGGTTCGCAAGGTTCGACATTGTGTGACGTCTTCGTGATTGCCCTCTTTCAAGGTTCAACATGCAACAAAAGAGGTCTTTGATTGGCCTTCGCGGGACATCTCTGACCTTTCTGTGATCGGGCTTAGTGTGTCAAGTTCCCGGTCCTAAAAAAAAAAAGTTAGGATGTGGGCTAGTATAAGGTTTTTTGCTTTATGCACTTCAGAGGACATCGATGAAAGCCGTTAATACCTTTCTTAACACCCTCTTTCAAACTTCCCTGTGGATGAGAATATATACAATGGATTTTTTTTCCCATTCCGCCGGTTTTTGTACGGTCATCACCTCAGACGGTCACGTCGTCAGAATGGGAAAGGAAAAGAAGCACGCTGGAAGATTATGCCCGCGAATTCCGCTATTTTGAGGTGTGTCCTGACGGAAGTTGTAGCGAAGACCACGTATGTATATGTGTCGTTATTCTTTGAGTGATCACAAATATCACAGCTACAAGGATCATCTGATCCGGAGTCCGATGGTGTTTCTTTCATATTCACCGAAAAAAACAGGTAAACTTTTTTGAGAATAAATATACACCGAAAAAAACCGAAAATGGAATTTTAAAATAAACACCGAAAAAAGTACGCCGAATTTTGAAAAAATAAAAACCGAAAACGCAGAACCCTAACCATACCATACGGTGTGTTTGCAGGTCCTTCTGAAAATCACACAAGAGCAAATGGTCACGCAGAGGACGTCACACATTTCAATTGTAACAAAAGTCCTCATGACCCTGCGACTGCTCGAAAATCAAGAATCTTTCCGTGGGGTGGCAGACAGGTTTGGTGTCAACAAAGGCGTAATATTTTATGTTGCAAACCAGATCATCGAAACGTGGGCAAATCTAGCAGCGGACTTGATCCGATGGCCGATGCAGCTGCAAGCACCAGCAGTTGTTGCAGGAGGGACGCCAAAAGCATAAGCGCAAGCGTGCTGGTGTGCAGCAACAGGGACGCGCTTCCACCTGATAACATGTACAGAACGCCCAATAACCCTGAAAACGCCTGATAACGCCGAAATGCCTGATGATGCCGGGACACCTGAACACCTGATAACGTGTGCGGAATCAAATGCACAACTAGCACAACACACTGCGTGTGTGGCATGGGGCCGAAAATCCTTTCACATTCTCAAGAACGTCCAGCAATGCCACCCAGTCAGGCGGACATTCCACCGTGGCGCACACTGTGGACATGTGGCCTGTGTGATTGAGTGTGCAGATAAATTCTGTAAAATACAAGTCATCCATGTTCCTCACGGCCATTCTGCTTCGCCATATTGCATGCAGGCCCAGGAGCATGACTAAATATAACTTAGTCATGAATGCAGACAATATTTCAAACCTGAAGTACCCATATCAGCCCCTTTCCGAAATGAGCTGTGCAGTCATGGTTCTTCGTTAACGTCCGCATATTGTGCAATCTTGATTCCCAGAAAGATAAGTAATTTCAGTTCTACTTCCAGTTTGTTATTATTTTTTCTACGAGTGGAATCACATTTTTTAGTCAAAGCAAGAATGCGTTCTCGGCGCACCATTTGGTAACCGTGTCGGGACGCAACTGGTTCCCATTGGATGGCTCAGCCAATTTCGGCATCCACCACGCATGCTTGCGCAGTAATTCAATTACAGTAATTTAATTACTGTAAATACCTTTCTTGGTAATTTGTAATTGTAATTAATTACTTTCGGCTAAAAGAATTGTAATTGTAATTTAATTACTTTCTGGCATCAGTAATTGCAAAATTTCAGACGCAATTACAATTACTTTTGCAGAACTTTACGGCACCGACTGAAACCTCTCTGAAAGCTTCAGCGTTCGCACAAGCGGCCCAGCTTTCGGTGAAACACTCGCTCACAGACGCGCACTCACACAGACGCTCAACATTAATAGTGTCGCATTGTTTGTTGTTTTGTTGCTTACACTGTGGGCTGAGAGACAATCCTCTTGGGAGCCTACCTTTACGGTGCCGTCTGGGGCCGTCTGCGTTGCGAGCAGAAAACAATAGCGCAAAGGAAAAATTTGAGCTTCAGCTTTCAGCTGGGGCTTGAAATTTTAATTGTCTATGAAGTTGTTGGCTTACCTTTTTGCCAGTTTTTTACGTCCCTCTTCCAGTACTGTCACATATTTGTATCTTTGTTTTATTTTCAAGTTTATTTCCTGTTGGTTTTACTTCGGATATTTTTTGCATACGCATTTCTGGGACTCGCCTCGCACCTGTGAATATTGTCACCAATGATTCGGGAGCCTTGATCAGATTCCTACCGTAAAATCCCGAGAGATGCCCCACCCCCGAAAGATAACCCACCCCTATTTTTGGCTTGATTTGCTATATACTTTTAAACACCGAAAGATAGCCCACTACTAGTAATAGTAGGGTGTGTTCAGATAAGATCGAACACGCGAGTCCGGTTCGAATTTTTGTTTTTCTTCATATTTTTATATGTTACTCCCCGATATGTGGAGAAAACGAAATCACAAATGTTTTCTCAAAAAACAAATATCTCTAAAGAAAAAAAAACATGTCTGCCCCAAGACGGCAACGCCGTTTCAGGGCTTTGTCTGTTCTGTCAAGTTTGACTGCATGTAACAGGCAAACTAAAAATACCAAAAATCTGAATATTTTTCAGGAAGCAGTGGATCATAGTTACTACATTCTTGAACGTTTACAGTATTCTCAAAATTGTATATCGCGCGTGCCAAATTCACAAATGTGGCTACTTTAACGCTTTGACCCCATTTTTGTGACTCGTTATATCGTTATGTGTTAAGGATATTAAACTGAAACTTTTTTCATATGTCCTTCCTAAACGTGTCTCTCATCGAAAAATAAATTGCTGCTCTAGTGTATAATTCAAAATATATACAGCGCTTCAAACATATTCGAAATCGAAAAGTTCCGCAACTTCAACGTGCAATTAAAAAAAAACCCATCTTCGATCTTTTTAAAATTTGGAGGAATCATTCTCCTCTCCACGCTCGTAAAAGTCCGTTAAAAACATGTTGCATCATTTTGTTTCCGTCAAAAGTACAGCGCTTTGAAATGTACCTCCCCACGTGGACATGTTCGCCCAAGGTCACGGCCGCAGTGTGGCCGCCTTCCATTTTTTTGTTTAAAACTTCTCATAATTTCCTGTTTTTACTTGTGCACAAGTTCGAATTATACATCTGGACCGCTCTAAATGCATGTATAGAGTGCACGTAGCTCAGGACAGCAGTTCGAAGCATCGAAGATGCGAACTAAGACGAGCCCGCACTTCGTGCTTAATTGTTGCATATGCCGCTGCACGGTCGCGCGAACTGAAACACAACCACCCGCACGAGACTCTAGGGTCGATAGAAAGAAAGAACATATATAACCTGCCGTGTATTACGTGCGTGTTCGCCGTGTATAGCGAACACGACCTATTGAGCCCAAACAACGGCGGATGCAACCGGAGACGCCGAGAGGGAACAGCCGGGCGGCGAGCCACGGGACGCCTGGAAGCAAGACTGGGCGCGATCGCAGGCCATAAAAGACGGTTTTCGTAACACCAACCGCTTGTAACCTAAACATTTATATTGATATATCCTCGCACTATCCCAAATTAACCAGCACATCACATAACCAAGAAGCTCCCAACCTCAAAGGGGGACTCAAGCGGTTTTGGGGAAGCTACTTTTGGTGCGATGGCGTTAAGGAAGTGTCAGTGAATGAGTATCTTCAGTTTTAAAAGGCAGAACCGCCTATTAATCACGCAGCAATAAAATACGTGCGGACTCTTTCCTGTACTTGCGAGGACCAATGAAATTATCGTATGTTTGAAAATTTTGGCGGCCTTTGTAAAGTTTCGCTAAAGAAACAATTTTCAGTTTATTTAAATATGTTGTGCATGATAATTTCACAAGACGTATGTAGTGTGCCATCAACAAGCTAGATGGCGCAAGAAGTCATGGTGTGTGTCGCTGCAACTAGATGGCGCCACTTGTCCGTGTTGATCCCCGCGGATCTGAATGTTTGTATGCTGGTGACGACAATAAGACAGTCTTCACGAAAACTCCGAGCTGGTGTGACGTCTCTTTCTTTCGTCGGGGTTCCCGCCTTGGGCCCCGCACCTCGGCACCCTTCGGCCCACGCGCCCGGCAATGTAAGCCTTTTCAGCATCTTTACAGGCCTTTCGAGGCGCTGTCTTCATCGTAGCTTTTCCTGTCTCTTTCCACCCCTTCGTAATGGCCCTACGCGACCACTACATTTTGGCGACGCGTATTTACTACATTTTGGCGACGAGGATGGGATTCCGTGCCAACATGGATCTCAGTGAACCAGACTCCCTAACAGGGATACTGTACGGGTCGGTGGCAACAAAAGTCGAGGTCCCAGCCACCCCTAATTTCAGTTTTCCGAGCTATGCTACTGAGAATGAAACACCAGATGGAAGGGAGGCTGGGTGTCGAAGGAAGAGAAAAAACCGACTCCACTAAGTTTCTCACACAAGTCAAGGCCTTTCTCAGGTCCCTTGGGACAGTTCTCCCACCTGTGCCACTGACCAAGAGGAACTCCCTGGACATCAAGGGATGGATCCCAAAGGAGGGGTCAGCCGAACAAAGTGCAGAGAGTGGTGCATACTTGCTAACGACGGCCATCATGCAGCTGCGGGCAAAGAAGGACACCGAAATCGACAACTTGCTTGCAAACTTCAGGGCTCACCACACTCAGATTGCTGGCGACGAAAACTCAGCAGAGGACATAAAGTTGCACTCCATTAAGATGCTGGCACTAATGGAATGCTGGGAAAAAGAGGCGGAGGCAGTCACTGCCCTAAGCGGGGATGGTGGAGGGTTCTCACAGCAGGGATCAGGCATTGATGTCATATTTTCAGCGTACTTCATTTCTTAAAAGTCAGTTTATCGTCCTCGTCATACCAAGGACGAGGGTGATGATGGAACATGTCTGGGATTGTTGCATCATTTGTGATTGCTGAAGTTTTTCCTTTTTTTTTATGTCCAATTCAGGAGTGGCAGTCCGTTGGACTGAGATAATGCCACATTTCTTTCATATTTTTCCTCCTCCATGAAAAATTCTAATTAATGCTCCAGTAAGTTCTCATCTCCGAATAGTACGCCGAGGGTGTACATGTCAGCCTTAAGAGCGAGACGGGCTCGATTGGCCATACTCCTTAATAATGCAAAGTAAATGACATAGTCCTTAATAATGTAAAGTAAATGACATATTGTAAGCATATAATAGTACATGACATACCCGATGGTCCTTTCACGTTTATGTTTCAGTTGTTTAGTGTGACTACAAAGGTAGAATGGTGAATTGTTTTAATGTCATGCATATGTAAAAAAAAAAAAATAGTTCCTAAACTGTTAACACCACAGGACCTATGCAGTGTGGTACAGTGTATGAGTTGCCATAAGAACACTCCTAAAAGTGCAGACGTTATTTTTATGTTTTCAGGAACTGTCCAGTAGAATTCACTCCTGGAAGTGAAAGTGTTATTCTTTGTTTCTAGGGACTAGTCATTCATTTCCCTTGTGGAGGTGAAGGTGTTGTTCTTGTTTCAAAGTACTCGTCCTACAGTGAGAATTTTCGTTCCAAAGGACTCGTCGTAAAGTGAGATGTTTGAAAGTGATATTTTTGTTTCAAAGGACTCGTCAGTGACATTTTTGGTTGCAGTGAAGAGAGCGCTTTTCAGTAGAACTGAGTTATGCTCGACATAGTACAAAGTGTAGCATTGATGATCATACCTTTCAAATGTATCTCTTTATTCTTATTTTCTCTGACCACTTCATAAATATTTTGCTTGTAGTGAACGGTCAGTAGGATTTTGTGTGCGTGTGATTTTCCATGTGGTTGTAAAAGAGTAAGCTGTTCTTTTGGGTCTCGTGCCAATTTATCTAACAGTCATTTCTGCTAAGGGGGAAAAGATGTAGTGTGCCATCAACAAGCTAGATGGCGCAAGAAGTCATGGTGTGTGGCGCTGCAACTAGATGGCGCCACTTGTCCGTGTTGATCCCCGCGGATCTGAATGTTTGTATGCTGGTGACGACAATAAGACAGTCTTCACGAAAACTCCGAGCTGGTGTGACGTCTCTTTCTTTCGTCGGGGTTCCCGCCTTGGGCCCCGCACCTCGGCACCCTTCGGCCCACGCGCCCGGCAATGTAAGCCTTTTCAGCATCTTTACAGGCCTTTCGAGGCGCTGTCTTCATCGTAGCTTTTCCTGTCTCTTTCCACCCCTTCGTAATGGCCCTACGCGACCACTACATTTTGGCGACGCGTATTTACTACAACGTAAAATAGTTCTAGTGTAGAATACGCGATACTGCAATTATCGTTTCACAAACAAGGGACTACGTTTTCTCCTTGCCTTCCTCCGCGGGGGTGAATTTCCCGTTCCCCGGGATGCGCGGAAGCGCGCGTATCTGCGCGCACATGGCGTCGGTGTTGATCATCGACGTGGACGGCGTGGTGAAAGCTCATCGTTCCGCGTAAAAGCGCTATCCTTGACTGTGAATTTTCGTCGTGTGTCGTTGTGATAACCCAGCACGTACTAGAAGGGAAGACCCACCTACTCGTGCGGCGATGCCGTGACGGCACTCTCAAGACAGCAGAAACGCCCGTGCCGTCGTTTGTTTACTTCGACTACAGTGGTGCTTTCTAAGCATTTGTGTCCTCGAACATCGCCCGGATTTCTTATTCGGCACATTTCATGCGTGTGCTCAAGTTCAAGGTATTACTGGCGCGTACCGTATAAAGGACGCGAAGTTTCACGCGTTTTCATCACCGGAGAAAAGTTATTAGTGTTAGCAATCCTGAACGATTGCAACGTCTATCTGATCACGAAATCATATTTCTACGTTGCTATATCGCTGCTAAGATTACATTGTCTTTTATAATCATAGAAAATGCGTGTGGCGATATTTGTACTATTGCAATGTCGTGTATAGAGTCGTGATCGTCCAAGACGGCGTACGGCATCTTTTTATTTTCTTTTTTTCATCCACTGTACCCTGCAAGCCTATCAAGAAAAATCAATAATAAAGCTATAATTCCGTTCTACGGCATTGAGTAGCAGTGCGTCCCCTTTTAGAGGGGCCGCTAGTGCTTGTAGTAATTGCAGGTGTGTACGCGCGGCGCAGAGCTGTCGTTCCGGTCGCTCCGGTTGCAACGGACGCAGTCGTAGGTACGCGCTCGTTGCACATGTCTGAACCAGCCTTCCCCCGTCCTCCCGAGGCGAAAGTCAACGTGGCGACATCGTTTGACATCACGTAACAGAGGTAACGCTGCGATGTCAAACGTTGGTTTGGTTACGACCTGCCCCAACCGCAAATCGAAGAACGCCCGAAAAGGTCTGCGTTTCATCGTCCTCGGAACCCGAACAGGACTCCGAAGCGCTGCTATCGTCCACATCGCACGTCGGAGTGGCGTCATAGGAAATCATCCCCAGGTCGGCTGTCCGCCGAAGAATTTCAACCTCCAACGGCATCAGGTCCTCGAGCGTAGAGAACGCCGCCATGATCGAAGCTCGAATGACAAAGAGGTTCGGCCGATGCGGCTACCTCCGGATCACTGCGCGACGGAACGTCGTCCAACGCCA
Source organism: Ixodes ricinus (assembly GCA_037355805.1). Taxonomy (NCBI): domain Eukaryota; kingdom Metazoa; phylum Arthropoda; class Arachnida; order Ixodida; family Ixodidae; genus Ixodes; species Ixodes ricinus. Next base: position 26,573 of record JAZHYW010005333.1, read on the forward strand.
TTGGCCCGAGATACTTTTGATAAGCGTGCGAGGACCAATGAGAGTGGTTTCGTTTTCGGATGGATCCGAGGTTTGGCGGCCTTCAATTACATTTTATTAAAGAAATAATCACCGTATGACTATACTATTTGGTTTTTAGGGATACTTGGGGCGTCTAAATTCAGCTGTCATCATCAAAACACGAACTCAAAAAACCACTTGAGTGTCCCTTTAAACACACAAAAAGGAGGAGGAAGAATATACTTTATTATAGCGAACCTTAGCTGCGAAGGAAAAGAACGAAACTATAGCCAAAAACGAACTCTATCGCGCGGCGTCAACTCAAAGTAAACGTGCGCCGCTCTACACTTCACGTGTTTACGCTCCGTACCTTGGTCGGACTGCGCAAGCACGCACTCATTTCATACCTCGTGACTTCAAAACCAATAAAGTATGAACCATACTCTCTCTCTGCTTCGGCGTCGGGCAGAAGGGAGCAAGTCCAGTATCTGCGTGGCATATGCCTTGCTAATACGCGTCGTGTCAGAACGGAGTCTTCAGCTATGGCAGGGACTTACAGCGCCAGCAGAGTTTTTTGTGCTGACTATCTCAGCAAACACAAAAAGAAAGTCACATTGCAGAGAAATTTTCGCAGCGTGCGAGATATCGGTTTTAACTCCCTGAAGAAGATTTTGCCCCGGGAGACATCCGGTGAAGTGAAAGAAACAGATTACCTGTGCCAGCATTGTTTCCTGTATATCAAAGCTGAAATACAAAGTGCACCAGAGAGCGCCTACAGTGGTGGGGACGCATTTATCCGAGAAAGTGAGGCCATTGACAAGCTGAATCGCTACGTGCTGCCCACAAAGGTTTCACCACTCAAGCCACAAAGTCAAGTAGCAAGCCGGTGCAGAGAGTCCTACGGGAAGAGGAAACAAGCAGAAATAGAAGAGGCCGTGGTTTCCGATGTTCGTACCAGGATTCAAACAGCCTACGGGACATCAGACGTTTCAGGACCATCCCAAGATAAGTGCAACACGTGCAGCGAGTGGATGACGAACTCTCGCCTGGCATACGCTGCATGTGCTTCCCACCAGGAACGTTGCCGTCTACTGACGCTCCTTCCCCCATCCCTGACGAGGAAAGAGATCGAAAGTGCCGTGCCGGAGGCAACGAGGTACCTCATCAACAAATCTCGCAAACTGAGAGATGACCACGGTGTGTGGTCGATACCAGATCCCTACTCAAGATGCAAGGTGAGCGAAGAGGAATTGTCAGTGGCTCTTGAGTACTTTACCAAGGACGAACTGGGCTGCTCTAGACAAAGCCCAAACCAGAGAGACGTCATTTTTGCGTTACTAAATGACAAAAAACAGTACATGTCCAAGAGCTTTATGACGAGGTCGATCCGCGAGTCATTTCGTGTGTTTAAAAATGCACACGCAGAAACCAAGATTGGCCTCACAAAGTTTCATTCCTTGCGACCCCGGTGGGTTAAGTGTGCCCCCCAGAGAGAAGTTTGTGTATGTATAGATTGCGCAAAGTTTAAGCTTTGCGTGGCGGCTCTTGAAAACGTGAGCGATAGGGACCTCAACGTCTCGGACTTGGAATTATTGTACATTTGCTCCCCGCCGACCAATCAATGCCGGCTTGGCGATTGTGCACGATGCCCCAAGGACCGCCATTTTACGCTCGATCGGCTTGGAATCCAAGAAGAAGCAGAGATTTTGGTAGCAGCCTGGGAGTCTGGCAATCTGATAAAAAAATCTTTAGATTCAATGACATTCATGAACGAACTTCAGACACTGGTAGGAAGATGGATTCCTCATAATCAGATCAGGTCAATTCCAGGAAAGGCCATATACACAGAAAAGCGGTGCGAAGAAAAGGGAAGCCTCGTGCTGCATTTTGATTTTGCAGAGAATGGGACCGTTGTTCTTCCCGATGAGGTCCAAGCCTACCACTGGCATAAGAAGCAAGTTTCGGTTTTTACATGCGTTGCTACAACAAGAAAATCCACGCGTAGCTTCGCTGTCATCAGTGACGATGTGTGCCACGACTCCGCCCACGCCTGCTGCGCAATCGAAAAAATAACAGACTGGCTTGATGACAACGCTCCCGTGCACTCGCAAGTGACTTTTGTAAGCGATGGAGCAGCGAGCCACTTCAAGAACAAGTATCAACTACACAAGTTCAGAAAATTAGAGTACCCTGCAGCCAAATGGCTACTTTCCGCCACTGGGCACGGCAAAAATGCATGTGATGGTGTTGGAGGGCTTGTGAAGCATCACAGCCGGCGAGCATGGCAATCCAAAATGGACAAGACATGTCAAGAATACTGTCTCAACATCTCAAAGGGGTCAAGCTGCTCTACTTGGATGAAACTGAACTTGTAGAGTTCCGGAACCGGAAGAAGGAAGAGTGGAGCAACGTGCGAGCCGTCCGTGGGATTCAGAAGTGGCACGTATGGCGAAGTCGCAGAACGGGGCAGAACTCGGAACTAACTGTTTTCCGGACCGCGGAAAGCGCAACGACGATCACTATTTCATGACCGCTGCTTGAACATGTTGAGTGCCAATGTATTTTTATTTATTTTACAACAATGACAGACGACGCACCAAGAGAGAGCCGGAACGAGTGGACAAGCCAAGGTGTCAGCGATTTATTAGAACAGTTACCTAAAGATGTAGTAACAGTGCTGATCCTCAATCTCACCGAAGTGTTATGTTCAGTTATTACGTTTACTTCTGAAAACCCCGGTATGGTATGTCGTTTCGTTCTAGGTATTTACGTTTAAGCTCGCGCGACCGAGCGGTCACGCGACCCGGCGTCTCCGGTTGCGTCCGCCGTTGTTTGGGCTCAATAGGTCGTGTTCGCTATACACGGCGGACACGCACGTAATACACGGCAGGTTATATATGTTCTTTCGTTCTATCGACACTATCGTCTCGTGCGGGTGGTTGTGTTTCAGTTCGCGCGACCGTACAGTGGCATATGCAACAATTAAGCACGAAGGGCGGGCTCGTCTTAGTTCGCATCTTCGATGCTTCGAACTGCTGTCCTGAGCTACGTGCACTTCATACATGCATTTAGAGCGGTCCAGATGTGTAATTCGAACTTGTGCACAAGTAAAAACAGGACATTATGAGAAGTTCTAAACAAAAAAATGGAAGGCGGCCACACTGCGGCCGTGACCTTGGGCGAACATGTCCATGTGGGGAGGCACATTTCAAAGCGCTCTACTTTTGACGGAAACAAAATGATGCAACATGTTTTTAACGGACGTTTACGAGGGTGGAGAGGAGGGTGATTCCTCCAAATTTCAAAAAGATCGAAGATGGTTTTTTTTTTTAATTGCAGGTTGAAGTTGCGGAACTTTTCAATTTCGAATATGTTTGAAGCGCTGTATATATTTTGAATTATACACTAGAGCAGCAATTTATTTTTCGATGAGAGACACGTTTAGGAAGGACATATGAAAAAAGTTTCAGTTTAATATCCTTAACACATAACGATATAACGAGTCACAAAAATGGGGTCAAAACGTTAAAGCAGCCACATTTGTGAATTTGGCACGCGCGATATACAATTTTGAGAATACTGTAAACGTTCAAGAATGTAGTAACTATGATCCACTGCTTCCTGAAAAATATTCAGATTTTTGGTATTTTTAGTTTGCCTGTTACATGCAGTCAAACTTGACAGAACAGACAAAGCCCTGAAACGGCGTTGCCGTCTTGGAACAGACATGTTTTTTTTTTCTTTAGAGATATTTGTTTTTTTGAGAAAACATTTGTGATTTCGTTCCCTCCACATATTGGGGAGTAACATATAAAAATATGAAGAAAAACAAAAATTCGAACCGGACTCGCGTGTTCGATCTTATCTGAACACACCCAGTAGTGTTTTGTATACCGTAAAAACCCGATTATAATACGAGGTTGTTTTCTTTTTTTTTTAATATTGCTATGTAAAATTTGCCACTCGTATTAAACGCGGGTCCTAACCATTTTCAGCTTCGATGAGGCGCGATCTAACGCTGTTTGACGTAGTTTCGGTTTTCGAAGCAATAAGGCGCTCAAAACAGTTATCATCATCATTAAAATCACCATGTCCGAGGCGCCACCATCCGTCCACAACAGTCAAGCTCAGCAATGGCGTCGTGCGCGAAAATAATAATCGGCCGCCTTCAAAAGAAAAGTCCTTTGGTTGCGGAAGGCATCGGCAACAGGGCAGCCGGACGACGATTCGCCGTAAATGAGGGCAGTATCCGCGGATGGAGACGACAAAAGCAAGCTCTGTTTGCGTGCAACGGAACGAGAAGAAGCTTTAGGAGCCCGAAGAATGGCGTGTTCGCCGACGTCGAGGCAAAAAGTCTGGGCGACTTTGTAAAAGAGCAACGTGAACGGCACTTCGCCCTAACTTGTAAAGGGCAACGTAACGGCACCTCGCCGTAAACACCGAGCTGCTGCATGAGAACTTTTGGCGAGCCGACATTGGGCTACTCGCTTTATGCGCCGCGCCGGGATTTCACGCGTCGGCGCTCGCCTCGTCGCTCGTTCTTTCAAGCGCGCTCGACGGCACTGAAGACTACTGCCTTTAGGAGGAGGCGTCGGACAAGGAGTCTGACGGACGTGATGACAGTGATTAAGGTTCAATTATGACGCAAATAAACGTTTTTCTTAAGACTTCCAGGGTTGTACTTTACGCGGAACATTTTCGTAGTCCTGATTTTGTTTCGTACTTAATGCGGATAATTTTTTTTTTTTCCGTGGTCCTCAAATTATGTTTTGTATTATTCGCGGGTTTTTACGGTACTCTTCTACTGGTCCATCGTTCGTTTGCGCTGTATTCTCGTTCCAACAAGCTTCGAAGGGACACAACCTAAAAATAGCAATTTTTTAAAACTTTTTTTTGATTGTGCACCGAAAGTTAGCCCACTCCATATTTTCACCCGATTTGCTCTTAATGTTAGGTGGGCTATCTCTCGGGATTTTACGGTATATATTTCTGAACCACTATAATTTCAGCTCGATGTAAATAATTTACAATGCAATGATATTTGTATGTGAATGCAGTCGTACTAGCGCGTGTGGATTTTAGTTTTATGTTAACACTTGTAAAATCTTCATATACGACTAATTGTCGCAATATTATTTGCCTGGCTAACAAAAGTCTGTCAACCCAATTTTTCCTTTAGCGATCTGGCATCGTGCAACATATGAACTAATTTATTATTATTTATTAAAAATATAAGAACATACTATTTCATTGCCCCAAACTATCAAGTTCTATCCTTAATTGAACAAAATTCACAAAAAGAAAGTATGATACGTGACATTTATACATCGATGCTTAAGCCTTCTCAAACATTGGGGCAAGGCATGAACAAATACGTTGCATTCTATAGAACTCATCTGAAGTTTAAGGCCCAAGTTGGGTCGCTCTCAGAAATAAATAATTGTAATTTGTAACTGTAATTTATTTTCATGTTGTAGTAATTGTAGTTAAACTACTTTTGAAGCAAAGTAATTCGTAATTAAATTATGTCTTGGAAGTAATTTACCCATGTATGCACCACGGTGCAAGCCGACCCTTTCCTCCTATGCCCATTGCCTCTAATCGTGTGGCTACAGCCTGTGTAATGGCTAAATTCCACTGATCGTTTTGGAGAGCGCCAGGATCAGTAGACTAGATGTGAAATGAGCACGTGATCCGAACGGAATAGCTCCGCTCTCCTGAACTCGAGTGGATCATGATAGACCTTGAGGCGAGATGCCCGGCGAGAAAGGAAGTCACTCTGTGCGCCGAGGGCTGCCACGCTGGCTTCCGGCCGAATCTGACGAAATTGGAAGGAGGGACCTTTTCGGATCCGGAGTCGCAAAACCTAGGTGTCAAGTTGCACACATTCTCGTGCAATTTACTGCTGGGTTGGCGACTGGGCAGCGCCTAATGAAATACCAGACACCAGCGATACAATGAATCGACGGAGCACTGTTCAGAGCTTATGCACATGTTTTAACCTGGGTGCTGTTCAACTGAAAAAAAAAAAAAAAAATACAAGTATAGCACAGGATCCGAGTATCTAGCCTAGTCTCGCACGTCACGGAGAATTACAGCCTCCGTGTTAAATAAAACTATCAATATCATTGGTTTGACTTCTAGGTTATACCTATGAAATGACTCCCGAGGTAGATATATGTTAAAATTAGTGCACAACAGACAAGGAGAGAAATGAAACACAGGTGTAGTGTGTCAAATCTCTTGTGTGCTGCACTTTTCACTATGTCGTCTTACCAACTAGCCCTATCTAGCCCCCTTCTGCAAGCTAGACAGTTATGATGGTATCCAAGCACGGGGAAGCAAAAATCAACAATCACCCCAAATTAATTATTATCTTGCTGACACAAACTGCAATTTCCCCACAAAATCTGCATGCAATCTGGACGTATTAACTTTTTTTTTAAAATTATCTACAACCTTGCATTCACGAGTTGTTAATGACGTGCAATGTTAATTTCACAGGTAACCGAAGCAACTTCGTAGGGAAACAAGTGCCACGAGAGGTGCCGCCACGCTACATCATTGACCATTTTCCAGACATTGACACCTCATTTACGGACATTCTGCGATTGACACGACAGAATCAACTGGAGCTGGAGTGTGCCCAGGTCTTAGAAGACATTGTAAATGATGCAGTCACCATTGTGAAGAAGTCTGAAGTGGAAGTGGTGCTACAACATCTAACACATTACGTTGCTTCGGACAGAGAGGCACTGAAGGACCGTCTAGGTCAGCTCACAGACCCCGAGAAAGCATTCTTTCAAAAAGAGAGGCTTCTCATGATGTACTCGGAATCAGCATGGCAACGATGGCACAGTCCAAGTGTGCACAGTAAGATTTTTACCTCCTCAGAGGTCGGGTGCATGTTGGCACCTATCTTAGGGTGCTTTCAAGAGGCCCAGCTTTGTAGTGAGGTTTCATGTGAAACTGTACTCTTGAAGTGAAACCGCAGTATTGATAATGCAATGCCAAAACGTCCGAAGGATCTGCCCTTTCCACTGGAAAATTATAGCCCAATATCTGCACCGCCTATGTTTGCTTTGGAGTTTTTTTTTTTTCTCGACTTTCCCATCTTGGCTTGCATGTGCCTGGTGCTGAAGATTACTTTCTATTAACACTACTTTTCACAAGAGCTACAAAGTCTGTTCCTCAGATTGAATTCATGTTCTCGATACCAATAGGTACCAAGAGCGCAAGGTGCGGATTTCGAGCACAATGGCACACACCATGCTTTGGACCAGGAAGACTCCACAGGATCTTGTTGCAAGCTTGATGAACACCACAAGCTTTTCAAGTGACAACGACTTACGATATTATTTAGGCTTTGAGTGTTCACAATATACGCTAATATACGGAACACGGGAATCCAAAACACAAACCGCACACTTCGCAGAGCAGCACGGCTGCTTGTCTCGTAGCTCTCGAGCACTGGACGAAACATGGAGGATTTTGCGCAACGTTGCCAGACTTTTGTTGTGATTGCGGTACTCTGGAAAACCTATCCAGTGACACTAAGACATGTTACTACACACTGACATCTGGTCTAACTTCAGAAACCCTTACATGTTTCTATCCTTTTGCTGGGATTGCTGTTATTTTTAATGTTTAATCATTTCAAGCTCTGTCTCGTGTATTACAGGACTGCGGCCATCTGGTTCTCTATGAAGAGACAGCGGAAACTCTCCAGAGGCATGAGTGGCTGCACGAAAATGCAGCATGCGAAGATGAAGACCAAATGAGGCCACGGCCGCATGCGACGGCAGAGGAGTGTCACCAACGGCTTACTACTCCGACACTGTCAGAGGCCTTGCTGTTTCTATCCATTCCTTGCAACAGAGACTTCGGTATGCCTACTATATACACTCTGTCTCGTGCAATTTTCACTCATTGTAATTCACTTTATTTGCAGCTCCTCATAGAGTTTGCAGGCTTCTTTTAAAACAAAAAGGGTCAGAAATTATTGAGAATGACTGCAGAGTACTTTGCAGCCTTGTGCTGCAGAGCGGAAAAGAGGTTGAGGTGGGGGCATTCTCGCAAGTGACATATGGTAAGTATATGTTGACATGCTTTGCACAGTTTCAACGTCAGCAACGCCGCTGTAGCTCTCTTGAAACTTAACCACTTTTGAATATCGACTAACTAAAATGCCAACATTTAGCTTATTCTGCATGTTTATCATAAAGCACTCAAAGCACATAATTTCTAGTCACAAGGCATCATCAATGTTGCATATGTGAACCACCAGCCCATTCTGCCTGCGACAAGCTGTACGGCATAAATGGTGAGAGGGACTATCTTAGTATCCAAAGGCTATTTATGGCTCAATTTAGGTCACATTCCTATCAAAACTGGAACAGCTTTTTAAATCTATACCAGTGTGCTCATATACGAGGGGGACTCAAAAGTAGAATTAATTTCTGGAGGGCGGGTTGTTCGTAGTACAGAGCTTCCACCGCTACCACCGCGTAGCGGCAGCTCTTGTGAGTCAGTTTGCCGACCAGCGTCAGTCTGCTAACGTTCTAGCAGTATGGTGTAGATTTTTTCTGAAAGCGCATTAAATTCATCCGTTTTTTTTTTGTAATGCCTGATTTGAAGGAACAGCAAGCAGTCAAATTGTTTTCTTTTAGCGAAAACAGCGGCGGAAATTTTTGTAATGCTTCAGAGAGCTTACAAAAATGGGCTAGTGAAGAAATCGCGCGTCTACGAGTGGCTTTCGCTTCAAGGCCGGTGAATTACTGATCGATGGCCTACCTCGTTCAGCGTGACTCTTGACCTCTTCAACCGATGAAAACAAAAGAAAATGTGGGCATTGTTCACTTCCGAGTTTTCTCCTCCTGCTAAAACCATTCATCAGGTGTTTTACCTGGGAGCTGAAATCAGTGAGAAAGAAATGCCCCGATTTGTGAGAAAGAGGGAGTGGTGGCTCCATCACGACAATGCCCCAGAACAAACTGCCTTGTCAGTGCATTCATTTTTCAACAAATTGGCATAACAGTGTCTCCACCCCTATTCAACGGACCACACCGTGTGACTTGTTTCTGTTTGCCTATATTAAATGAGTCCAGAAAGAAAAATGGTATGCTTGCCATTCTGAAGTTTGTTGCCTCCCACTCCGAAGAGCACCTCAATGCCGTCCTGACAGAGGTGAGTGCTACTGGAGTTTAATAAATGTTAAAATTTACATAAAGGTAGCAGCACTAATAATCTGCCGTGCCTGTGTATCCAGCTTTGGGACCATTTTGAAGAAACCAGAGATGGCCATAATTCAGGGCGCTTGGTCATGTCCACATGGGTGTGGATTTGCGATATGATACCACAGTTTAATTTATTAGACTGTGCTTACTCTGCTGTGGCCCTCCTTCTCCTGTGCATCCTGTGGATGCAAAAATTCAGTCTTTTGATTTGCAATTGGGGGAATCAAAACACTGCAGCATTATTATGTAGCCCTGTAATTGTTTCTGCTATCTGCTTTTGTTTCCCAGAACGAGATTCCGCTGAAGCCGTGCTTGGTGGAGAAAGATGGAGCAGTTTCCCTGTGGATCGACGGCCAGTTGTTCGCAGTGTCGTCATTGCTCTCGAGTGTGGCGTGCCTTTTTCCACCTACTGAGTCTTCACATCGAGTATGCGAAGGCACATAAAGGCTACCTTTTACCGAGCATGCGTTTCTGGAACTGTGCTACAGAGCGACACCCTTCGGTATAACAAGACACAAAGGTCCCTTCAACTACTGCGGGCGCATCACTGTGCTGGCCTCTCTTTTCCTCTACAAAATCAGTCCCGGAACCTTTTGATCACACCTCGTATAAGCCAGTTTGTTGTTTCGTTATGTTGTATTTGAAACTGTTCTTTGTGCAAAATTAGTGATGTCGTTTTACAGTATGTGGCAAGGTCAACCTAGGTGCTATAGAAATGCATGTTGAATGTGGGTAATAGTTAGACATCTCATTACACCAGGACAACATCTCTCCAGCTGCACATGACATGCTTTGCTCACAGCACTCTGAGCTTCAGTGCTTTAAAGAAGGGTTGTAGCTGAAGGCTAAAGGAAGATGCAATACACCATTGTTCGGCCTCGGCGTCTTCTGTTAACATTATGTATATATATATACTGAAAGGCATGTAGGTTGAATTCAGTAGTGGATATTATGCATGCTTTCATTGTCTATATTTCAGCTTTGTGTTCCATTATATAAATGCAAAAACTAAATAGAACAGGACCACGCCACAGCGACTACACCTATTTTGACGGCGAATCCCTCGAAGCAAATGCTGACGCAAAAACAGAAACATGTCAGCTAAAAATAATTAATTCGCACAGTTCAAAGAACTCTACAGAAGAACAAACAGAAAGTCAGAAACCTCCAATCACTCCTGTGGCGTCTGAAGGAAAAGCATGAACTAACAGGTCAGCTCCCATTGAGAATAGAAACATTTGGTGAAGTCCCACAGGAAAGGGCTTCGATAGAAAGCCACAGGAGGCAGATGACCGGCAGAGGGTACACAGAAAAAACAAAGCAGTTAGATGCTACCTTGCATTACTGCCCGCCCCAATTACTATGCCTATCTGAGTGCACTCTTGCTGCTATTTTCAGTGGGCTCCCTCAGGAGTTGGCTGAAGGTGGTTGGGGGTTGGCCAGGATACACCAAGGAAGCGCTAGAAGAGCTGCAGGAGGTGACACGCAAACTTGTCTAAGCGGGAGAAACTCTGTCGTGATACTCAACGGGACGTCCTTAATAAAAGAAGCAAGTTTGGATGTCCCATCAGGGAGGTTCGTCGGCAGTACGTCGATTTGGGACAACGATGGGACTGCACGGGTCTAATGAAGTTCCAGAGATGGTGAGAGAGGCCCTGGTGTTCGTGGTGAAGGGCCTAGCCATCACCTTGAAAGATGCTGTTAAGCTATTTTCTGACAAATGAAGTGTCATGGTTGTTCCTGAAGACCCTGCTAGAAGACAGCATCATTGCCGTTGAAAAATCAGTGTGTCCACATGAAGGTCGTAGTGTGCGGATAGACAGGGGGAACCCGTCGCCATGGCAAAGCTGGTGGGCTTCCAGGTTCATGAAACCAGCTACCAGAACCTCAAGACAAATTTCAAACAGCGACACGACCCACAGAGGATGTGCATTTGAGTATTTGATGCCTTTCATGCCCACAAGCTTCTGGGCAACCTGCTAAGAGACAAAAAGATGTTGAAGCCAGCAGCCTATACGGTAAACACTAACTCATGACTTTTGCAATTCCTAAAACGTAAGTGCCATTCATCACAAAAAGGAGACCAATCTTGAAACCTGAGGTCCAGGAACAAAGGCGCAGCCCTGATAAAGAACCCAGAAAATTGAGCCTTTATTCAATTTGTTCCAGGTTGGGACCATTCACCAGTCACCTGTATAGCAACAGTCTCAAAGGACAGGGTAAAACAGAGAAGGACCAATGAACTGACAATGCATGTGTTTATTTTAAGCACTTAATTGATGCCAAATAACACACTCATGTCCTTAGTCAAAATGTGCAGGCACCCTACCATCTGGTATTACTATGTATAAAACAGCCATAAACAAAGTAAGTTGGGAAAAAACAAGTGACTACTGAGAAGCACCTGTGGCCCCACTCCAAGACAGAGTTCAACTAAATTTGAGAAAATTATGCGTTAAAAACAGTTAATTGGGCATCGACACTAAACAAATAGCTCACTGATTGTGCAACACGCCATGTTAAAGATTTCCGAACACTTGGAAGCATGCTGAAATTCGGAATCCACACACTCTGCATTCTAGCCGCTTTGGCAATTGCAAATTTTAAGAGGAAACATAAACAAATAGCTCTTTCTATGTTCCACCTCAATTTAGTAAATGTAGTCCTCACCCTCCCCCTACTAAGACCCCCAAGGTCACCATTTTCTTAAAGAAAGCTGGAGTGTGTCGATTTTTCATTAAGAAATTATTAATCTTTGGTGAAATAACAAATATTAGATCACCAAACAGATCCAGGCAACGTTTCGCTTGTAAAGAGGGCATAATTGCTGATGCTGATCGTTCTGGCTGGCCAAGAAGAACCGAAGAAGACCAACTAGTTGTAGCAGCGGCAGCTGACCCCTTCCGAAGCTGGAGTCTGAGCCTTTTCTGAGACACGATACAGTGTCGCCTCAAGGAAGCGGGGCTGAAGAACTGCGTGGCGGCACAAAAGCGGCATCTAACCGAGAGGCAGCCCCGGCAGAGGCTCAAATTTATTTGAGCCTTACAAGAGTTGATTGTGGACCCTTTTTCTGTAGTCAACTTTACGGATGAGCCCATATTCTGCGACCGGTGGTACCACCAGCGGCGCGTTTGGCAGCCCTTTAATTACGGGCATGGATGAGCAATCACATTGTTAAATGAAATAAATGATTATAAAGGGGTAGTCCGCCAGAGCGTTATGAGCAACCCAAAGTAACTGCATTTTATTATGCCAGGCAATCCCTGAACTCGTATAAATGCGTTTCCGGTTTGGAGTTTACATGTATCATTGCAGAAGATATTTCTTTTACAGGTAAGATCATAGAGTTATTACAATAAACGCTAGAGCTCAGCTGGCGCTAGTGTCTACGGGACTTCCGGTTGCAAATTGAAGCAGACAGCATGCAGTCTACATTTCCAGCCTCCCTGTGTATTCCTATGGGAAAACGCGCGTGAATTTTGTCTCTTCGCCGGAAAATAACATGAATAACTTTTGTCATATCGGTTGTAACGGATAGTATGTACCTTTATTGGTATTGTGAAAGTGTAATTGCTTTAGTTACAGCATTTTCTTTACCACTGAGCGATGTTAAACTTCGCTCTATTTCAGGCCCAAACCCTGTTTCAAGGAAGGTATGTGAAAACGAGCGACGGTTCTAAGCAAACTAACGATCGAAAGGAATGTAGTGTGTGTTCAGGTTCGCTAGCATTTCGGTGGTGCTTATATATTGCTAATATGCCCGTCCTGTCATTGGATGAAAATGACTCCGTCGTGCGCATCTTTACGATCGGTTAAAGAAACATTCGAACGCAAAAAATAAAGCACGTGAGCTACGAAAGGTATGTCTTTTATTATTTCCCATGTCGGGCAGTTTTTATCGGGCACCTGCTCTCTGGCTCCCCTTATTTGCAAAGATTTGGAGCGTGCGGGTGATGCTTTGAACCATTTGAACCCAGAACAAGCATCTTCGCAGTACTTATTTATTGCAAATCTGACTATATTACGTGACTTTCAATTT
>JAZHYW010005334.1:0-61773 GCA_037355805.1 Ixodes ricinus
GATGCAACTGAGCCTAAAACAATAATATTTTCAAAATGTCAGGAGAGTTTTAGGACAAACCCTTCCAGTATACCTTTTATAGAAACTCTGAGCGACAAGCACAACGCTTGCTTTCCTGACCAATATTGTTTAAACTCAGCGCCGTGATGCAGGCGAATAATAATGCAGAAAAGAGTGACCTTCGTATTCAGTTCGGATATGACCTAAAATAGAGCGCATTGAAGTGCACCTTTTCGACATAGCTTGGCGTTTGATGTTTGTTCTTGACAAGATGCCGGTCAATTTAATTTGCAAATAAGCATCACCCTTGCTAATTGGTGATTTGTTGTTAAATACTAAGAAGTGGTATTTCATAGTCTACTCGACATTACAGCTACTTAACTGGTCACTTTCTGACGGTCTGCGTGCGCAATCTTCATAGTTCTGCCACGCGCCACTGTGTATGTACTTTGTTTTCATCCGGCCCACAGACACATGAAATTGTTGTTCATCAAATAAAAGAAACAACAAACTTCTATATGTTTGAGAAGTTGAATATGCGTCAGGAGCACAAGTTATTTAAATCAGCGTCAAAATGAAAGAAAAATGCATGAGTTTCACTCAAATCACTTATACACATGCTCTCGAGGATAAAAACGTCGGAAGAAATTTGCAGACCATGTTTCAGATAATTTGTAGGTGCATATTAACTTATGATATATATCTTTATGGTGATAGGCCGTTTATTTATGTTGTCAAGCCTTCAGGTAGTTAAAAAATATTTGTTATTGTCATCAATAAATTTTACTGTATGAAGTTCACATAATCGCTTCAGACCGACACGGGAGGACGATACTCGAAAATACGCCATCTGTTAAGTCTGCGGAACGTGCTTATTTGTTCGCTGTTTGCCAGTGTGAACTGTGTGCTCACGTTATAGATTAAGGCAAATGCACGAAATGTGCAGAGAGAGAGATAATAAATTATATTCTTCTCAATAATGCCATACACGACGCCTTACTGCAAAAAAGAACTATATGGGGATGCATGTTTTAAACGTAAACACGTTTGACGGAACTCCGTCTGGTTGGGTCAAAAAGTTGAGAAATACAGACCTACACAAACCAAGTCCTAAACATATAGTGGCCCGACGTTTCAATAGGTCGGGCTCAATAGGTCGACAGCCACTTAACCGTCGGCGTTTGTCAACGGACTAGGGCACTTGAAGAAGAAAAAGTGAGTGAAGCAAACGACACATCGTAGATAGAAGAAAAGCTGCTGCTCTCCACATGCAAATAATCACCCCTGACAAAAATAAAAAATCGGTTTTCAAATTGAGGGTAAAAGCGCTAAAACAACGGACAAGTAAAAGGAACGAACAACACAGAGCGCTCTGTGTTGTTCGTTCCTTTTACTTGTCCGTTGTTTTTAGCGCTTTTACCCTTAAACACATGGATCACCAACTAGCCCAAGTGCATACCCTTCTGCGGTTTTGAAACCTCGGACTTTTTACTGTTCTTTTCGCCGACGATTGTGTCATTTATAAAGAGATACTTAACGACTCTGACATTTCTGCCCTTCAGGTTGATATTAACAACATCTGCAAATGGTGCAAAGAATCGCTCATGGAGCTTAACATCACTAAATGTACATCTATGAGAGTATCTCGTCATAATAACCCTTGTCCTTCCTACTCTATCAACAATTCTACTCTAGTTTCTGTGTCCTCCTATAAATATCTCTGCATTCACATAACCAACGACCTCTCCTGGAATATCCACGTCCAAAATGTCACTAACAACGCAAATAGACTTTTGGGCTATCTCAAACGTAACTTTTCGCTTGCTCCCCTTTCGTTAAAACTTCTCCTCTATAAAACCCTAGCTCGTCCTAAACTTGAATATGCAGCTTCTATCTGGAGCCCCGGTATCACCCTTGCATCAGCTGTCGAATCTATTCAAAATCGTTCTGCCCGTTTCATACTTTCGAACTATCATCGTACAGCCAGTGTAACTTCCATGAAATCGTCCCTCTCCTTGCCTGATCTCTCTTTCCGAAGAAAAATATCTCGTCTATGTTTATTTCACAAGATTTATTACTCTAACCCCACTGTCCGTCAAGCATTGTTTCTAGAACCATCGTACATATCATCACGTGTAGACCACGACCTATAGGTAGGGATTCCCCATTGCAGCACCTCCACTTTTAATGCCTCTTTTCTACCCCAGACCTCCATTGATTGGAATCGCCTTCCCGCACATATAATCTCGATAACTAACACTGTTGATTTTAAAAAATGTTATTACCAACTTTTTAACAGATGTTGCGTAGCGCGTGTTTTTTTTTGTGTTTTTGTTTTGCTTCACTCAACTATGTTACTTTTATCTGTTAGCCGCCCACTCCCCTCTGTAATGCCTTCGGGCCCTGAGGGAATAATAAATGAAATGAAATGAAATGGTTGTTTCACGCTTTTGTCGTTTAGGTTCTCTATTGGCTCAGACCAATAACGTCATCAACAAAAGAAAATGCTCTCAAAATTCGGAACCCCTTTCAGCTATTATGTTCGAAATACGCCAGGTTTCTTGTTTATTTTATATTTAATGTGTTGCTAGAGTCCCAGCCACCAATTCGAGCGAAAGCAATGCAAATAAAAAAAATGGCCAGAAACGCTTTGCATGGCCCCTTCAAGGCCAGATGCAGCCTATGCTACAAACAAACACTAAGATTTTGGCTAGGTACAAAGATAAAGTGTCGCGAGAATTACATGAGGCATAGGAAATTAGGACCAGGGAGAAGAAATGTATAAGTGACACGTCCCTATCTTTATCTACAAATGAATTTGAATTTTTGAAACGCGGGCTGAGCAGATAGGGTAAACAGAGTTTTTGTGGCTATATAACGTGTGAAGTAAACTGCAGTTGAGAGTGCACCTTGTCCTGTTTCCCTTCGTCTGTGTCCATGTATTTTTTCGGCGCTTTTTGTTTGCAATGAACCAGCTGGCCCAAATCTCTACTTTACTATGCTACAAGCACGGGCCTTTAGGTCCCGACCACTTGCACTGCAGGAGCGCGCGTGCTTGGACGCTAAAAGCCCAGAGCTCGCTTTTTTAGTTTCTGATACGCTCACACTTAAAGTGAAAAGGAGTATTGTGTTGAGAACATCACATTTTAACAGAAAACTAAACTGTTTAACATGGTTTGCACGTGACATCATCGCACTATATGCGAGTGGTCAGAGATTTCTTTTTGCTGAGAAAATCAAATCCCGAGGTGCAAAATGCACACTGCAGAAGGTTTGCGCTCAGTGCAGCCCATGTATTCAGACACAAAAATTATTCTTGCTTGGTGTAGCGTCGTGAGGAACGGCGCGAGCGTCTGGCACCCCGAAAACGCGCTTTCTGGCTTGGGCGATTTCGCAAACGAGGTAGTTTTGCAGGATCACGCTGTCTGCTCTGTGCCGAAGATGCGGAGCAGAGGAACCTTTACAACACAGAAAAGTTTTTAAACCCCCCCCCCCTTTTTTTTTTTTTCATTTGACAATGCTCCTCAACAGAATACTTTTTATTTCTGGGGGACTCCTTTCTTTGTTTGGGGGTGCCAATTCGACAATTATATTACTTTCATTTGTTTTGCAGTAATTCTTCATTTCTTTTATTTTTGCATCCAAAAACTGTGAAGTTTAAACAAAACTGCGAGAATTTGAGCGGCTGCCGACTTTCGGCTGTCCGTCAAAGGCCACTAGAATCTCTTTTCAGGTATCCCTGTCGTACAAACTTGTAGTTTTATTTATCGTCAGATAAATAAGCCATATTCAGTCTTTTCAATGCTTCTATTCTCGGGGACAACTTTCTCAGACAGTTCAGCAACAACGAAAACATGTTTGAGTGCCTCAATGATGTGTACATGCAAAATAGTTCATGCAAATTTTTTTTCACTTTCGGTAAATACCGCTAAGAGGTAATCCCTGACGTTGATAGCTTGCAAAAACACCCATTAGTTTTCCTCTCTGCTCAATGGCACACGCAAAAAAATAAAGGAAAGAAACAGCTTTCCTCTCCTCAACTCGCTATTTGAACAGGCGGCAATGTGATCTGACGCTAATTGTATGCCGCCAGTGTTCATCATAGTCATGCGCTGGGGCTGGCAAAGAATAAAGCATGGGTTGAGATTTAGGCTTTATTAGAGTTCGGCTATTCTCATATTTGATTGAACACGAGCCAACACGAATGTTCGGCGATGCTGATAGTCAAGAACCCGAGCACTCGGCTCAGGCTCACGACAACCGAGTACGTCACGGTGTCGCATGACTCGCGGTGAAAAGTCGTGATGGCTAATGCCCCTGAATATAAAAGGTAGCGACATTTTCTCCCTCCTCCTTTGACAGCGCACACCTTTTATCTTTAGGTTTTGCTTTTTTACACCCGCGCGTCGACTGTAGCGCCGCCTGGTTTGGCCCGAGATAGCACACGCCACACGGCCTTCCTATACTTGAGTCAGAGCGCAGTCAAAGGCTGAAAGACACGCAAATACATACACACAGGCTAAAGCGCACTGTCACGGTCTACAAGCCTCGGAGGATGTGCTCAAAGAAAGACAATGAAAGCCGTGACGTTGCACAGTCGGTGTTATTTGATTGGCGACATGAGATCATAGCATGCACTGCACTCCGACAGCAAAGGCATTCCTTCTCCCTCCTCCTCTGACGTGCACACCTTTTATCTTTATGTTTTGCTTTTTTACACCGGCGCGTCGACGGTAGCGCCGCCTAGTTTGGCCCAAGATAGCAGGCGTCATTCTTCAAAGGATGTCGCTACTTTTCTGTATAAATGGGCCTTAGTGATGGCATATGACGTCACGGTGTCAACAACGCTAAAACATGTATATTCCGTTGCAACTCAAGAAGGTAGGGCGGGGGAAAAGAAGGCCGGAGAGGAAGAAGTAGACGGAACGTTGGAGAAGAGAGGGGGAAATTGACGTTCTGAATTTAACTCGACTTGGACGCGGTGAGTAATCTACGCCACGGGGCCACGTGATGTGACATTATTTGACAGCATGTCTTGAAACCGTGACGTCACGTGACACACGATTAATCGTAGTGCCAATACAAAAGCGCCACGAAAACCCACAATTTCTTATACATTGCAATTCGGTTTATGACAATTTGATCACTACATAGAAATGCAGCTGCCAATTTTTACTTCTCCAACACTCATTTTGTTATAAAAAAAATTACAGTGAACCGTTTTGAACCGGTTACCGTTATATTTTTTTCCGGTTCAGTTCCGGTTCAGTTCCAAGATGGCGGCGAAGATTTCGGTTCGGTTCAGTTCCGGTTCAGCTAAAAATAACGGTTCTGTTCCGGTTTTCGGTTCGGTTCGGTTCCGGTTCGACGCCCTGCTTAAAGAAACTCCCGCTTCATTTTTGATATTTAGAAAACTATGCAGCCCTCTTCAGTATCATATAGGAAGACCCCATGTCAAATATTACGATCTAATTCCGTCTACATATTTAATAAACTGGCCAGCAAACTTTCAAATGAGCCAAGTCGCCGAAATCTGCCAACTCTAGCGTGCGGCGTGAGGCGCAATCGTCAGCGCAGTCAATGCGACGGAGTCGGAGCGGCCAACGTTGACCCACTACGCCAAAGGCATGACTACGTCATTCTCGCGTTTTGTTTGTTTTTACTTCTCAGAGCGAAATTGAATGATGACGTCATGAGTTTCTCCTCCCGGTGTTGGCTGAAGGGCGTCCACGTGATCACCGTAACGCGGATGCGCTAGTTTGCGCTGCCCTGCGCGCTTATCGGTCTGTTTCTCCGCTCTCCCTCTCCTCTTTCGTCTTCTCCCCTTCCCCTCTCCCCCGGGCCATCACCGTCCACGCCATCCGAAGCGACCTGCCCGCGTCGCGTGTCCTGTTCCTCGCCCCCACGAACGTCACAAGACCACGTGGTTCGACGTGACGTGGCCATGACTCTGACAACACGAGGCCAATGTTGCCTGACGCAACCGAAGTTTCGGTTTCGGTATCAGCTGATGTTTAAATTAAGATTACACAAATATTATTTCACATTTCGCGAATTCGAAGACGTAGAGCTGTTTAGTAGTGCTTTGTGAAATGGAATCACATGTAAGCCTAAATTTTTCGGAATTGAGCGGAGTTGCCCTTTAACACCCTTAAAGAACGAGCGGAAATGCTGAAAACGGCCCAACTCGATCGTCTTAGATCCACGGAACCGGGAAGGGGTATCCTCCGCCACGTCGGCTACGACACGGACAGCCTCCCTCAGATTCCGCTTCTCAGCCTAGAAGAAACAACAATCCAGCTCACCACCCTCGCCCCGCTGCCCCGGAACATGGGCAAGGATTATGAAGCGCGGCGACAACATCGAGCTAGGGAACATGAAGTCTTTGTCAAAGACTGTACCATCGACACAACTAACTTGTTCGTCTACACGGACGCAGCAATTGGCAAAGACGACCAAGCGAGCATTGGAATACATATATTAAATACCATGACCTCATCAAGCCGCCGACTCAATGAAGAACGGAGGTACGAAGGAAGCGGAACTACAGGCAATCCTCGAGGGTTGTTGGGACCGAGCGGTTGTCCGGGAGCTTGGTGTGCGGCAGGGAGCCGAGTCAGGGCAGGAACACATCAGGAAGCCGGACTCGGGAAGGACCAGGGAGCAGGAGGGGTGTCTCTTAATAACTCTTTATATGTACATATAGACAGGTTACATCATCAACGGGTGAATACTAGAGAACACTATGAGAACACAAAGTAGCAGCCGCCTGCTGCTCCTTTTGTAATGTCAGATTTCCCCACATCCCTAGTAGGGAATCCCCAGGGTTCAGGCCTTCACCAAGGCTGTGGGGCCAGTCCCTAACATTCAGGTATGCCCTCCCCCTCGCTCACACACTGCCACACGCGGCACACACACGGAAGGGCCAGACATCCTTGGCCGCGGTGTCGCCGGTCCATCTCGGTGGACAATGGTGCCATCGAACTCGAGGTTGCGGAAGACATCCATAATTGCAGGCGTCCAGGCTTCCGTGGGTTAGGGGATAATCCCATGAGCGATCTAAGCTGGGGAAACTGAGTAAAGCCCCCTTCCCTGTCGAGGACGTCTCAAGGCTGTCGGGTCGTCGCGCGTCGAGGTCAGACAGCAGAAGCATGGAGAGGAACCCGACGGCAAAGTCGGCCAGGCGACACTGGCGTGGGTCAATTCGATGATCCTTCGGAGAAGGTCACGTCGTCCCCGTAATCCAAGGTGCGTTGGCGACTCCAGGGCGCCTCTCGGTTTGTCTCCGGGCGCAGCTGACCATAGCCACCTGGCGACGATGCTCCAGGGCGTTCACCCGTGCCGGTCGGTCAGGAAGGGCAAGGTCGTCTCCTGGGGCCTTTCGCAACAGGGTGCACGTCAGGCCGTGTGTCAACAGAATGCATACACGGATCCGTTCGATTTTATATGGGTCTTCACCGATTCCAGAGACGCCTACGCTGAGTGCCAGGACGTCAGCTCATACAATACGACGGTCCGCCAGCTGAGGACACTCGCTCAGCTCCTCGCCCTCGATGGGCGAACACTTCAGGTTGAGTGGGTGCCGGGTCATTCCGGCATCCACGGAAACGAAGAGGCCCACAACGCGGCCAAAGCAGCGCTAGAATCTGCGCCGGTGATTCCAAATCAGGACCAACAGGGTGTCAGTCGTGAAGGAGAAAATAATGTCCTACCCTTCAACCCAGACGCATTTCTGTCCCTGAAAAGGAAGCATCGAAGGGAAACCCTCGCTGCCCAAATACCACCAGACCCTCACGGAACCCTCCCGACACGCTTCAGTCGGGCCGATAGGGTAATCCTGCGGCGTATTAGAACGCGCACCGCCATGACTCCGGCTCTTCAGTATAAGTTTGGCCTCACAAGACGACCAGGACACCAGACGACCCGCCACCCGTTGTCACACGAGAGTGCGACCGGTGTAAGTCCGGACAGCAAGCTACGCTGGAGCACCTTGTCTGGGTATGCATAGCGACAGAGCGTATTCGCCGAAGTGTCCTCCGCGGACTACCACATCAGCTTCGTCCTACAAACTTCCAAGAATGGACGAGTCCCGAAGGCGAGCAAGCAGACAGAGAGGCAGTGCTTCAGTCCCTCCTGAAATTCATTCGGGAGGCAGGCATCCGCCACCTATTTTAACATATTTTCATCCGACATCATCCCCATCGCTCATCTCCTCCCACAAATGATCTGAGATCAAGGTGGTGAGGTGCGCATTCACAAGTACGTCATGTTCTAATTGTCGTTCATATCATATCACAGTTTTCGTCTTCATGTGTTAAGTGTAACTTCGCAGCGCAGTATACATCAGAATGACAAACCAACTAGCCCAAATCCAAGCATTGTTAGCATCAATAAAAACAAACGTGAAAAAAAAAAAAAATATATATATATATATATATATATATATACGAACAGCACCTGTGATGAAAAGAAGGCACTCGAGAGAAATATGTTCACAGAATATTTGCCCTTTAAAGAGATGGTTGTCGAAGGATGCCAAAAAAATGGTCTCAAGAAACGTTTCGGGCCTGGTAGGCTCTTCGTCAGTCAAAAAAGACAACTTCGTTTTCCTTTTCTTTCAATTAGAGAAAAAACGGCCGCAAAAGAAGAAGAAGTAATTGGAAAAATGCTTACCGTTTAGCGGGTACCTACTCAAGTAAATTCTCGCTTAAAAGTTTAATATATCCCGATAAAAAAGCAGTAAATATTATTCAAGTAGTTGAATATAATATTATTATTATCACAAGACCAGTTTTTGGGACATGTGGTTGGACATAATCCAACTATACCTGGTGTCATGTGAAGCCAATGAGAGGCTCAATGTTAAGCGTTTGCTCGTGTCAAATTAAACAATGAAGCGAGAAAAAAAAAAAAACGCAACAGTGCGGCACCGGTTAGAAGATCTCAATTAAATGTCCATAAAAAACGATGGCAATGACCCTTTCGAACTGTTAAGGCCCTTCGGTTCTAAAGTATTAAATTTATAAATAAATTCAGATTCTTTATTTTTTCGATCTCTGGTGGTTCGAAAGCCCCCTGAAGTATAATAAAAGTAAAATCAGAAAGTCCGTTATGTCCCGCGGAGTTTAAGTGACGAGAAACTGGTCCGGCAACGTGATTACGTATGTGACTTTTATGTAAATTCATGCGTTTTCTTATGCTTGTTTTAGTTTCCCCTATGTATTGAATTAGGCATTTTTTACATTGAATCAAATAAATAACATTTTCCGAATTACAGTCAAATGTACCATTTATTTTCCAATTAAAGTTATTTGCTGTGCTACGAATAGAGTTAGCTATTATTATATCAGCACATAAACTACATTGGGTATTATTGCATTTTACACAACCAAGAGGGACCAGGCTACGTCCGATGGAGTTTCGGGACTGTCTAAAAAAATCCAATAAATTACGTGGTCTCCTAAACGCTATACCAGGTGGTCGAGGGATAACAGCTTTTAAAGCAGTGTCGAGGTGTAAAATATTCATGTGTCGTCTAAGAATATTGTTTATGTTTGGAAGTTTTGACTGGTAAGGTAAGATTAGCCGTAATTCGTGGTTATTTCGTTTCGGTCGCTCTACTAAACACGCGTTCCGAGAGATCGCTCGACTTTTTGATATTGAATTATTTATTAACGGTAAGGGGTATCCACGGTTGATGAAATCCTCTCCTAGTGCTCTAGCTTTTATCTCAAAATCCTTATTTTCTGAACATAAGCGTCTTAATCGTAGCATCTGGCTGTACGGTATACCTTTTTTGTTTTGTATTGGATGACAGCTTTTATAATGTAAAAATTGACGTCTATCTGTAGGTTTTCGATATAAAGTTGTTTTCAAACCATTTTCAGTAAGCCTTATCTTAATATCCAGAAACTCTATTTCTGTATCGGAGTATTTATATGTAAATTTAATATGAGGATTAAAATTGTTTGCAAAATTAATAAATTCAAAGAGTTTATCTTCTCCGTTATTCCAAATTATAAATATGTCGTCGAGAAAACGTTTATAAAAAAGGGGTTTATACGGAAAGGAGTTAAGTAGCCGCTCCTCTAAAGACATCATATATATATTTGCATAGGAGGGAGAGAAACGTGATCCCATTGCAGCGCCGTGTATTTGTAAATAGTGCTCATTCATAAATGTGAAGTTATTAAGCTCTAATGCTAAGTGCATAAAAATATTTAGGACGCTTTTACTAACCGTGAGGTCGTTTTCGTTAACAATATTGAGAACTGCTTGGATACCTTCATCATGCGGTATATTAGTGTAAAGAGATACTACGTCCATTGTCACCAGCAATGTACTATTAGCCCTAAAATCTATCTGGATGTCATTAATCAAATTGAGAAAATGGGAGGAGTCTTTTACGTAGGACGGGGCACCGGCTGCAGTACTTTTAATTTGTTCGTCAATAAAGTCTGAAATGTTCTCTGTATTTGTACCTATTCCAGAAATAATTGGTCTACCTGGGTGGTTTTGTTTGTGTACTTTCATTAACATATAGAACTGTCCTGGTCTCGGATTTTCTTGAATGAGATATCTAGAAATATTTTTCTCTATTTTTTTATTATCAACTAGGAAGTTTAATTCTTTTTTTATTGTCTCTCGAAACTTAAGTGTTGGATCATAATCTAGTTTTTTATAGAATTTAGTATCGTTCAGTTGTTTCATTGCTTCCGATATATAGTCGGCTGTGTTAACTATACATATACCTCCCCCTTTGTCAGCCTGGGCTATTATGATATCTCTGTTATCAGTGAGGTTTTTTAAGCATTGTCTTTCTTTATAACTTAAATTATTTTTAAGTGGTCTTTGTTTTTTATAAGCCGATAAAACATCTTTCTGGACCGCCTCTATGTATTTTATGACATTAACATTTTGTTTATTTAACGGTGGAGTCCAAAAAGATTTATGTTTATATAAAGGCTCTTGATAAGGAGCTCCTTTGAAAAAAACCTTACAGTGCAATTGCCGTGCAAAT
Source organism: Ixodes ricinus (assembly GCA_037355805.1). Taxonomy (NCBI): domain Eukaryota; kingdom Metazoa; phylum Arthropoda; class Arachnida; order Ixodida; family Ixodidae; genus Ixodes; species Ixodes ricinus. The sequence goes on from JAZHYW010005334.1 coordinate 11,021, forward strand.
TCATTTAATCCTTTGTGCAAATCGAAATCATCACTATTGTTGCGAGGAGTCGGGCAAAACTTTAATCCTTTCTTAAGAACTAACTCTTCGTGTTTAGAAAGTACATAGGAAGAATAATTGAATATTTCGGACTTTTCTCCACCCATTTCTGTAGAATGTTCTGAGTTACATGTGTTAGCATGCTGTGTTCTATTAATTAGGCGTGAAAAAACGTTTTTCCATTTTTCTATTAAAGGCGAGAAAAAATCTAAGAGTACATTATCTCTAAGTGCCTTACGTTGTTTAGTATTAGTGACTTCTCGCTCCTTTTTATGTATGTAATATAGTAATTCTTTTATTATTATTAACGGCAAACCAGGGGAAGTTATTAAAATATTGTCGATCTGGGACTCTAAAGTACGAATGTTTTCGATTGACTGCTGTATGGTAATGTCTAGTAAAGACATTCTAAACGTAAAATGGCGCAATCCCATGTTTGTACATTTACATGGGACAACTGTATGGTTGGAGCTGTATATGTGTTATAAAAACCCTTTGGGATATTTTTTTGTGTGCGGCAGTTTTGCAAAAATAGTTTATGAAATTCAAATCAAACATTTCAGACTTTATTGACGAACAAATTAAAAGTACTGCAGCCGGTGCCCCGTCCTACGTAAAAGACTCTTCCCATTTTCTCAATTTGATTAATGACATCCAGATAGATTTTAGGGCTAATAGTACATTGCTGGTGACAATGGACGTAGTATCTCTTTACACTAATATACCGCATGATGAAGGTATCCAAGCAGTTCTCAATATTGTTAACGAAAACGACCTCACGGTTAGTAAAAGCGTCCTAAATATTTTTATGCACTTAGCATTAGAGCTTAATAACTTCACATTTATGAATGAGCACTATTTACAAATACACGGCGCTGCAATGGGATCACGTTTCTCTCCCTCCTATGCAAATATATATATGATGTCTTTAGAGGAACGGCTACTTAACTCCTTTCCGTATAAACCCCTTTTTTATAAACGTTTTCTCGATGACATATTTATAATTTGGAATAACGGAGAAGATAAACTCTTTGAATTTATTAATTTTGCAAACAATTTTAATCCTCATATTAAATTTACATATAAATACTCCGATACAGAAATAGAGTTTCTGGATATTAAGATAAGGCTTACTGAAAATGGTTTGAAAACAACTTTATATCGAAAACCTACAGATAGACGTCAATTTTTACATTATAAAAGCTGTCATCCAATACAAAACAAAAAAGGTATACCGTACAGCCAGATGCTACGATTAAGACGCTTATGTTCAGAAAATAAGGATTTTGAGATAAAAGCTAGAGCACTAGGAGAGGATTTCATCAACCGTGGATACCCCTTACCGTTAATAAATAATTCAATATCAAAAAGTCGAGCGATCTCTCGGAACGCGTGTTTAGTAGAGCGACCGAAACGAAATAACCACGAATTACGGCTAATCTTACCTTACCAGTCAAAACTTCCAAACATAAACAATATTCTTAGACGACACATGAATATTTTACACCTCGACACTGCTTTAAAAGCTGTTATCCCTCGACCACCTGGTATAGCGTTTAGGAGACCACGTAATTTATTGGATTTTTTTAGACAGTCCCGAAACTCCATCGGACGTAGCCTGGTCCCTCTTGGTTGTGTAAAATGCAATAATACCCAATGTAGTTTATGTGCTGATATAATAATAGCTAACTCTATTCGTAGCACAGCAAATAACTTTAATTGGAAAATAAATGGTACATTTGACTGTAATTCGGAAAATGTTATTTATTTGATTCAATGTAAAAAATGCCTAATTCAATACATAGGGGAAACTAAAACAAGCATAAGAAAACGCATGAATTTACATAAAAGTCACATACGTAATCACGTTGCCGGACCAGTTTCTCGTCACTTAAACTCCGCGGGACATAACGGACTTTCTGATTTTACTTTTATTATACTTCAGGGGGCTTTCGAACCACCAGAGATCGAAAAAATAAAGAATCTGAATTTATTTATAAATTTAATACTTTAGAACCGAAGGGCCTTAACAGTTCGAAAGGGTCATTGCCATCGTTTTTTATGGACATTTAATTGAGATCTTCTAACCGGTGCCGCACTGTTGCGTTTTTTTTTCTCGCTTCATTGTTTAATTTGACACGAGCAAACGCTTAACATTGAGCCTCTCATTGGCTTCACATGACACCAGGTATAGTTGGATTATGTCCAACCACATGTCCCAAAAACTGGTCTTGTGATAATAATAATATTATATTCAACTACTTGAATAATATTTACTGCTTTTTTATCGGGATATATTAAACTTTTAAGCGAGAATTTACTTGAGTAGGTACCCGCTAAACGGTAAGCATTTTTCCAATTACTTCTTCTTCTTTGCGGCCGTTTTTTCTCTAATTGAAAGAAAAGGAAAACGAAGTTGTCTTTTTTGACTGACGAAGAGCCTACCAGGCCCGAAACGTTTCTTGAGACCATTTTTTTGGCATCCTTCGACACAGTGGCGTAGCTAGACCATCTGGCACCCGGGGCCCTTAGGTCTTTTGTCACCCCCCCCCCCCCCGCTCCCCGAGACCGCAAGCAACAGCATGCCGGCGGCCGCCATTTTCTCTAAACAGAGTTTCGAGGCAATTCGGTAAGATGTTGTCGCTAATATGAGCCTCTAAACCGCACGCCTAAAAATGGAAAGTAATGCAATCAAACAATCGTTGGCATACGGTACACTGCGGCGCTGAAGCCAGTCCGTCCACGCAGATTTCCGGAAGCTCGACGGCCTCCAGTCATGGCACGCTCTGGCAACAGGGAAACGCCGTCGCCGTCACAATATTACGAATTCACTTGCCAGAACACTACATTGTGACCGCCTCCCGACGGCGAGCGACGCGCTTCTAGAACTTACGGTGGGGTCAGAGAGCGAGGGAGCTTGCTGAGCACAAGCCCAAAGAAGCCTTTCGCCAGCACCTCCTCTCGGCACTTCCCCCTCGGCGCGTGGTGCGGTGCCGTGCACGGGTGGACAGCCATGGGTGAGAGTCCGGGGTGAGGGAGACGACACGTTGAGAGTTTACCCAACACGTTTACTCCCTCCCCGCGACTCCCTTCGTGTAAGACCTTCGTGTGATTTCTTTCTTCTTCGTCTGGCGCCTTCTCTTGCTGTCTCGGCGCAGTCCGGCCGCGGTCGGCGCAAGCCAGCGTCGTGTTGCGCTGGGTTTGGCGTAGACTAGGTGGCGTTGGCTCGGCGTGCCCGGGCACAGCTCTTTCTCGAGTGCTCCCGCACTTTCCGCGCTCGTTTTTTCCGCCGGTGCGCGATGACTTTGCGCGAGCCAAGCCAGTTTTGCGACTCTGCACCAGACACGTTCGTGATGGAAGAGTGGTGACCTCATGCGTCTACACATTCTTTGCAACTTACGAACCAGTCAAGCCGGGGGGGGGGGATTGCTGGCGGCCCCCCTCCCCCCCCCGCCGCCATAAGTGGCACCCCCCTCGTGACTGAGACTCCTGGTACCCGGGGCCCACGGCCCCCGGCCCCCCCGTTACTACGCCACTGCTTCGACAACCATCTCTTAAAGGGCAAATATTTTGTAGTATATATATATATATATATATATATATATATATATATATATATATATATGTATATTTTTTTTTACCCTGTTTATTGTTTGTTTGTTTTCTCCTCTCCCAAGGTGAGGAGAATCTTCTGCCTTGCAGAATCTCGTGTCTGATCGGTGGCCGATTGGGCCAAAGCGCACACCCAGCTTGACGCGCGTGGAGCGAAAGCTCGCGCTGCAGAACCCAGGGATCCTGGGTTCGAGCCCCACACCTGCCCGTTTCGATCTGGATGAGCATCGTACCGGCGTGCGGTCGTGTATCACTACTGCGTGATGCACGTGAAAGACCCCAGGTTAGCAGTCGTACTGCGCTGGCTAAATTGCTCATCTATAGCTGAGACACCAGACGCCCACTGAGGCAGACTAACTTCCGGCTGTATAAACATACACGCAACAATTTGCTTGGTCATCGGCCTTTAAAAAAAATGGGTTTAACGTGCTGACTTTTATTACTTGTATATGCTAGTAAGAACAAAAAAGCGCTGCTCAACAAAAAACAACAACAACAACAAGCAACGCGTTTTTGAGCGAGCGATCGTCACGCCGTCCAGAAAGGGCCCACCCGGAGGACAGCTAGCGGCATCTATCGAGCTTTCTAAGCGGAAAATGATGGCTACATGAGATGAGACACGCCACAAAAGTGACGTCACGCGATAATGTCACGTGTCTGATACGTTTATGCTTGGTTTCAGCTTAAGCCCAGACGCAGCCGATGCTACAGTTCAATCCCCACCCCTGCCCGTTTCGATCTGGATGAGCATCGTACCGGCGTGCGGTCGTGTCTATCACTACTGCGTGGTGCACGCTAAAGACCCCAGGCTAGCGGTTGTCTGCAGTAGCTAAATTTCTCATCTACAGCGAGTGACTCGTCGCAACTTGGAAATGGCTGACCAACTCCGCGCTGTATAAATATCCACGCAACCCCAATTATTAAGGGCCAGTTTCCCAACTGAGTGTTTTAGTAAAGTTGAGGGTCAGTATGGTAGTAATTGTGCGTGTGCACCGCGTGCACACGCACGTGTGGTGGCACGTGCGGACTGCAGCGACTTTCTGCTGCCCTGTCGACTGCAGCGCCGCGATTGTTGTCTACACGCGCAGCCTCACAGGTTTCTATTGTCGAGTCGCGCCGGTCCAAACACTACCCCGTATTCTAGTACGCTGTAGTAGAGTTAATATAATGTACGTGAATGTACGCTAAATGTTCAACTGGCGCTAGTGTATATGCGTCTTCCGGGAGGAAAATTGAAGCAGCCAACCCATATTTTTGCAGTGCTATAGTGTGCATTCCTATGGAAAAACCCGCGTGCATTTTGTCTTTTCGCTGGAAAATAACATGGATAACTTTTGTTGTTCGGGTGGTACCAAATATTATGTACCTTTATTAACAGTATAAAAGTGTAATTGCTTGTGTTACAGCATTTTTCTTTACCAGTAAACGACGTTAAACTTGCTATGTTTCAGGCCCAAACCTCTGTTCCATAGCAGGTATGTAAAAACGAGCGACGATTCTAAGCAAAATAACAATCAAAAGGAATGTAGATTGTTTTTAAAGGGGCTCTGCAACGACACTGGGTAGGAATATTTCTTACTTTACACCAGCTTCCTGGCACTAGTGGGACCCAAGAATACTCGAACGCAACACCACTGACCAAGAAGAGTCTTCGTCGCGGCGGAATTCAAAGGATGAAAGCGGAGCTTTTCTTTCAGTCTCTCCTTCCAAAGCCGCCTTTTGCTCCTTCGCGAAATTTGATGACGGAGCTGTGGGGACAATGGCAACAATACGATCCCCGGGAATGCGTCATCGAGCTTTGCGATCCCAGCTGTGACGATATTCAAATGCTGCTCACACAGTGGACGCGAAACTGCGTACGCATTCGATCTGGGCTCGTGACAATCGATGCCTCGACATGCAATCGGGTAGTGGCCCGTGCCCAACCGCTGCAACGACGACAATAGCCGAGCCATAACAATGTCTGGAACTCAGCGCGTGTCCTGTGCTTTGCCAACCCCAGAGCGTGGCTATGATCAACATCGTGCCTCGGACGCTCCTGTTGGGTGCCGGCGACGCGCCGGCACCCAACAGGAGCGCCCGAGGCACGATCAAACAATAGCGGTACTTGGCTAAGTAAGTTAGGATATTCTATCCAGCACTTCGAGACAGCAACCAGTGGGGAATTGACTTCCGGTAATGTCTCTGCGCTTATAAGAGCAAAGATCACGAATAATTCGTAGCGTACATTATAATAACTCAATGGTCTGCGAGCATCTCCAGACCCTGCTCAGCTTCTACATCCGCTTTCCTCCTCGCCACCCCGCTACGTCACGCATGCGCCCTTGCGACCAAGGTGTCCGCCATTAAATTGCAAACGTTCCCCAAGATTTGAGTTGCTTCCTCCTTTAAATCGAGGCTGTCTAGTCGCTGCTGCCGCTGCATACGCCGCCTGCAGCATCACCATGCGTCGGTGCTGACAGAGTCCACCGTCAATAATGGTTGCAGGGCGCGCGAGGCCGACCTGCTGCGGCAAAGCTGCCGCCGCACGCGACATTACATAAAGAGGACACCGGGAACAAGGACCGTACGGTCCCTTCCACATATCCCTTCAATGGAGGCTGCAGCGGAGATGCCGAGATAAAGCTAATCACCCGCCGCAGCCGGATGCGAGTGGGCACGGAACGCTGCGCACTCCCCGCAAGGTGCAAGCGGCAACAACCCTTTGGGCACGCCGAGAGACAACGAGTGAAATCATGGGAACCCCTTCACCTTTCTTTTTCTTTTTTTTTCCTTCGGGCATTTTGTTAGTGTGTGGACTTCTACCGAAATATGAAGTTTCGGTAGAGCGTGAATAATGTTCTGCGAAAAAAAAGAAAAAAGTACAATAAACGTCTACAAAAAAAGTAAATAATAATACTAATTCGAGCAAATGAGATGCCGGAGGTCGTCGGTCTGCCTTTGAGGTGTTGCGATGGCACTGGTTCACTGCGCCGCATGGATACTTGGTATTTTTCGGTATGTCTACATCCACACCGCTTGCACCGCATTGTGGCCTGCAGAATCATGTAGATAAATAAAATAAAAAGATAATAAATTTTGTCAGAGCAGTATATATACGGCGGCTAATCTGGGGTCTTTAAGCTGCACAGCGTAGTACTCATCAGACGACATCTCGCAGTAAGCGAACTTCCGCAGTTCTCACTTTTGCCTGCTGGTTCTCTCCTTTTTTTTTTTTCAGAGGTGTGTGTGTGTGTGGGGGGGGGGGGGGGGGGAGATAGGTCATTGCCAGTGTCTCGTTGCTGACTTTAATGCGTTCATTGCGATGATTCCTGGTCCTTGGCTCTCAGAAACGCGTGTCCGTAGTTCTCGGTGACGGAAGCGCTACCTGGCAGTATCTGACGAAACTTGGGGCGGTAAAATGGTTGAAATGTGAAACGAGCATCTGTACGAATGGAATTCAACACGTCGCCATTACGACTGACGAATGTCACGTGACACATCTTGCGCTTTTTGTGTGTCGTGTGCGTGCGTGCGTGCGTGTGCGTGTGCGTTTACGGGTATGTTTGTGCACGTTTGCCTGTGTATGCGGGCGTGTATGTGTGTGTGACATTGTATACTTATGTTTGTGCGTGTGTTTCTGTCTCGCCTTACAGATGAAACTGCTCGATCGAAGCACCGACGCACACTTTTTGCATATGACCTCTGAAACAATGACATCGATGTGCGTGCGTGTGTGTGTGTATTACTTCTTTTTGTGTCTGTTTTTATGGCCCGTTTTATGCTGGGTCTGCTCCCACAAGCCCCCACTGGCATTGATCACTTCAGACGCTCAACTCGACGTAACTGCACACGTGGTTGACGACTACGACTACAATTATCGCGATTAATTGAAATGGCTAAATTAGATTTCCGTTTTTTGTGCTTCCCGTAGCCGCGATCAGCCCACATTCCGACGCTGCATATATCTGGCAAAACGATCGTTCCCGCAGTATGCCCGCAGGTCGGTCTTGCTGCAACCGTGGCTAATGTTGCCAACCTCAAAATCTCGCAACATTACAGATCGTCGCACTCACCAAAAATAAAACCGATATTGCACAAAAAAAAAAATCGAGCATTTTGGAGCTTGTTTTTTCTGGTTATATAAGTATTTTAAGCCACCACACAACACACGACCGCCCCCCCCCCTTTTTCTTTCAACAAAACATTTGAATCGGTATAATTTTATTTCAATATCGATCTTTTTTGTTTTTTTCTTCTTCCTTTTGGTAGTAATAAATGTGATTTTTTATTCAGAATATGCTGTGAAATCTTAGCCTTATACAAATAACATGCCAGTCTTGTGGATTGTCCTTATATCTCACTGACGAACTAAAAAAAAAAAAAAAAGATGAGTGTATAAGACGCATGGAAGGCATGCTGAGAAACTCAGGCGCCTCTGTACTCAGGCAGAGGAGGAGACGAGAACGCGCGGGGACTTCAGAGCGTGGAACTCTGATTGGAAGGATTAATGGATCGAGGCAAAGCTCCCTCTGCCCCCTCAAATCAGAGCGAACAAGAAGAGAGTCGTGCGCTCCTCGCGCGTTTTCTCGCGTTCGAACACCGGACACTGGCCTTCTGCGTTTGGCAGTCGAACGCCAGACCCTGCGGGAGGAGCGGACGGCGCTCTTGTCCGCTCTGATTGAATGGAGGCTTCGGGTAGAGAGACATAGGCACCTAGAGTTTTCGTCTACCCATTTTATGACCATTATGAAACTGATTGTGTCTTTTTGGATTTTTCAAAAGCATTTGATAAAGTTTCCCATAAGCTACTACTTCATAAATTGCAATCACTTAACATCGACTCACGCACACTTAACTGGATCCACGCTTCTTTAACTAACCGCCTACAATTCGTCACTGCTAATAATACCGATTCTCGCACTGTTTCAGTCAATTCAGGTGTTCCACAGGGCTCCGTGCTTGGCCCGCTACTGTTTCTCATTTACATTAATGACCTGGTACTGAACATCTCTTCTTCCATCTGCCTGTTTGCTGACGATTGCGTAATATATAGAAAAATAACTGACAAAAAATTTCTAGTATTTGTCTCTTTCACAAAATTTTCCATCACAACACTGTACTCAAAAATCAACTAATAACCCCACCATCGTTTGTTTCAGCACGCCTGGATCACCGCCACAAAGTAGGCGTCCCATTTTGCCATTATAACAAATATTTCGCATCATTTATACCTAGAGTCTCGAATGAATGGAATCATCTACCTGCATCACTCACATCGATTATTGATAGTGTTCTTTTTTGTTCAAATGTTTCAAACCATGTATTTCCCGTTGTTTAACTATTTTGTATTTTCAACTGTTATTTTTTATTGTTGTCCCCGTTTGTTTAACTATTTTGTATTTTCCACTGTTGTTCTCTTTTTCTCACCACTCCCCTCTGTAATGCCTCTGGCCCTGAGGGTAAAATAAATAAATAAATAAATAAATAAATATCTGACACATTACTTCTACAATCAGACCTTAACCAGATATCATTATGGTGTAACCAGTGGCTAATGGAACTAAACACTGACAAATTTAATGTATGAGAATATCACGTGGTTCATCTCTGCCTCACACTTATAACCTTAACAGTAAGCCTCTCGCATCAGTGTCAAGTTACAAATATTTTAGTGTTCATATAACGTTTAACCTTTCTTGGAAACTTCATGTCGAATACGTGATCAACAATGCCAATCGTATGTTAGGATACCTTAAACGAAATTTCTTTCTCGCTCCGTCCTCCCTGAAACTAACCATGTACAAAACTCTAATCCGCCCAAAATTAGAATATGCTGCCGCTGTGTGGGACCCCTCACACTCTTCACTAATTTCCATTGTTGAATCTGTCCAAAACCGTTCAGCCCGTTTTATCATGTCGAACTATCACCGCACTGCAAGCGTTTCTACCACGAAAACCTCTTTAGGCCTGCCATTACTTACGCACCGCCATAAAATCTTTCGTTTGTGTCTTTTCCATAACATATTTCATCAAAATGCTGACCTTCGTCGTAAACTAATTATCCCACCATTCTACATCTCTGCTCGCATTGATCATAATCATAAAGTCGGTATGCCAAATTTTAAAACTTCGTTGTTTCAATATTCTTTTATTCCCCAAACATCATTGGACTGGAACCACCTTCCCGCCTCAATAGCTAACATTACTGATATTGTTCTGTTTAAAAGGGTTCTAACTAACATATGCACATTGTAATTATTATTTCGATGTCCACTCCCCTCTTCAATGTATTATTACCTTGAGGGTATTTGAAATAAATAAATAAATAAATATAATAAATAAATAAGCCTCCCTCTCAGAGCTCGACTCTCTGACGACACCGCGCGCGCTCTCGTCAACTTTTCTGTTGCACGCTGTCAAGGCTAGCGGAGTTTCCGCAGCGTTCCAACGCACACAACGCTGCCAAAGGTATGCGGCGAGCAAGTTCGTCTGCTTTTTGCGCAGGAATTACGCTGACGTCAGAAAGACGCCGAGCTCTGATTGGCTTTGTTTGAAGGACAATGGGTAGACCTCAAAGTAAGCTGCCTCGAGGTGTACCCACTATCCTTCAATGACAGCCAATCAGAGCTCGGCGTCGTTCTGACGTCACCACAACAACCCTTGCAAGAAAAGCAGACGGACTTGCGCTCCGCATAAATATGCGCGAGCGCCTGGCTTCGTTTGGCGTCCCCTATATGGCTATCATGTACAAGCGCGCGTGCGAATGAGACGCAAGACGACGCACGTGTTCGCGTAGCAGTTTTTGCGGCTGCAGCACTCCATGCGCGTGGCCTTGACAACGTCATACAGAATATTTTGTAGCGTTAGCTACACTGGCTGAGGTTGAGCAGTTTCGCGTGGCTCTCATAATGAGCCGTGCTCATTATGAGAGCCACGCGCCACGCACGGCCACGCGCCACGCGCGTGCCACGCGCGGCGGCGGTGGCTCCTCCGCCGCCGCCGCGCGCTTGCATAATGAGCACGGCTCGCATAATGAACACGGCTCATTATGAGAGCCACGCGAAGCCGCCGCCGCGCGCTCCGCCGCCGCCGCGACCGCCTCACCGCATTCCAGAGGAGTGACATCATAGCCGCGGCAGACGCACCGCCGCCGCCCGCGTGCCCAGCTGTGCGCCTCCGTTGCGCAGCTATAGTCGGATGCAACCTAAGAACAATCTTTTAGCTCCACCCACAAGCGCATTGCGCCCATCTGAAGTGCCTCCGCCGTCGAGAAAGTAGTTCGCTAGCAACGTTGCTTTTTCTTCCTCCTGTAAACGTGTCTTAAACTACTACAATATTTATTTAATTAATTCAGGACGTTTAAATAAGTTAGAATACGTTTTTGTCAACGAAATAGCTGTTTAGTAAAGAAAGGAAGTCATGTCCAATGTACCGTCTTTCCAATTCATTTTCTGTCCAAGATACTGTCTAACATACCGTCTTCCAGCGCCTTCGATTGAGGGAAAGCGGCGAAAACGAAACCAACCTTTCTCTCGCCAAAATTATAAATAACAAAGCACTTATAGTTCCTGCAAATAATAAATATTTAGTGATTTACTTAGTTTTGTGGGCTTTGCGCACGAAATGTGTGCCTTTATTTTGTTGGATAAATAGAAAACAAGAATAATTATACTTTTCGGGTTTTGACAAATCGGCACCCTCCCAAGTCATCGACACCACCACCGCGCCTCGCTCTCTTTGTCTTCCGTCATGGATCCCACTGAGGTGACATCGGAAAGCGATTCCCCTGATTCTTCTTGGACGAAACAGCCTGGTGCAGCCTTACCGGCGACACCAAAGCGGTTCTTCAAGAAGCACAAGCGAGGTCGAGCTTCTCACCTCTCAGCAGTGCTAAGCCTCGCGCCCGCTTCGAAATTTTCGTTGGCGATAGCGTCGCTTATTCTCACGTTGTCGCGCAAAAACTGCTGCAAACGCAAGCCGATACCATTAAGATTTCGTGGCGTAACCTCGGGCACGTAAAACACGGTGCAAAAAAGCAGAATAATTGTCACGAGAAACTAGCGTCGCGTTGCTAAGGCCAGCAGCCATGTTGAGCTTTTTTTTTTTTTTCAAAAGGTTCGCGATTGGTTTACGGAATTGTGACGTCATGAAAACGATTGGCTGGCGTTTCTCGGCGTAGGAATACATTTTCCTCTGAGAAGCATTTCCGGTTTTTTCTTAGCTTGCAACCGACTATAGTAGCCAAGTCGGACGCTGCACCGGAGCCGCTTGATAGCAACTCTCATTTTGTGCGCATAAGCTCACGCTACGTATATCCTGGCATAGCCGAGCTAAGCCACCGCAAATTTTCGGCATAATTTCTTTGAGGTTTTGTAGGTATCGAGTAAGAGCGTTTGGTACTCTGTGAGTCGGCGAGTATAAGCCTCTGCAGTTTATTAGAAAAAAAGTTAATACACATACAGATGTTTGTCAGAAGCTCACGCCGATGTCACTTCAGAGCCATTGATTTAAACACGCGCCAGGTTGAGCGGCTATTGCCGACCTTCTCTTGTCTTACCGGGATGCAGAGCCACAGAAGCGGGCGTTAACGAGCCTCCACCAAGGCGTATGCAGGGGACAATGACACAGTAGCACCTAAAGGGGCAATAACCTGCCCTACTGTGGCAATGATGAAGTGAAACGAACGGAACAAGAGGAAACAAAAACTGGAGGTCGGTTATGGCAGTGCCCATGCACAGCTGGCTGAAAGCGTCTATAAAGGAAGCCGTAGCACAAGTGGCTGGCACGGAAACCGAAACGCGATAGAAAGCAGACGGCGGTACTTCTTGGTAGACGTAGCATAATTCCTAAAAAAAAAAAAAAAACACCAAAAAGTGCCATTACAAAAAGACAAAATGACGATTATCTCCAAAACAATAAATATTAAAAAAAAAACGAAAATAAGAAACGGGAAAAAAAAAAAGGAAGAAACATCTGCGAGGAAAGCAAACAAGCGGTCGCCGACGCAGAAGACGATTACGAAGGCAGTAGGTGGCGGTAATGAGCAGACGGGGAGGCGATTGAGAAATGAAGGCGGAAGAAAACCAGTAAAATGAAACGGCAGACGTCTCCGAGCCGCGAGGCGCCAGACAATCGGGGAAAGTGGGCACGATAAAGTTCATTCGAGTTATCTTCTTTATATCCGGCATCCCCGCCGACTTCAGAGAACCGGTTCGATGAGCGGTGCCTTTGTTTTTTCACGCGATAGCCACGCTGGATAAATGGGTACACACGTCTTCGGCTGAATTCCATCTCAATCGGGCTGCGGCTTGCGTCACATTGCCAGTTTACGGCAGTTTGCCGCACACTGCCGCAAACCACGACAGTTTGCGGCGAGAAGTTTGGGTATTGCCGCCTGGTGGACTTTTTTCACAACCCAGAGCGAGGATACCTGAACTTCTTCTGCTGGTGCAAGCACGAGCAATGCCAAGCTTCTATGCACTATGAAGATTAAGACATAACCGTGTGGGTAACACGTGCACTGCCCACAGTGATGAGAAAAGAAGCGCCCCAAGCAGAGCTTCTCACCGCGAATAAAGTCCGGATAGAAACGGAGGGGAGAATGAAATGAGAACGGACGTGGGACGTCAGAGGGCGAGCTCTGATTGGAAGGATTAGTGGGTGGACGCCGTTTAGCGGCAACGCCGAGAAGCTCCGGAGTGGAGGTCGTTTCGACTCTTTCGTCTGCTATCGCTGCTTGGTTCTCGTAAGCAGCATAGAAACAAACCTCGTTTCCAGTAATTATTTTTATGCTTCCGCCGTGTCATTCTTACCCGCTGACTAAAAGGCTTTACCGTCGAAGAATTCCTTTTGATTTCCTGTATAACAGTGATTTTATGCTACGGTGCAAGAAATTTATGGTGATCCGCGTGCTGCACGACGAAAAGGACCTCCTTTCGTCCCCCCATTTTGCCTGACCAGCGCGCCCCCTCTAGTTCGCTGGAGTCGCGAATAGATGCCTTTGTCTCTTTCTCTCTTAAATCAGAGCGAACAAGAGCCGTCGTCTGTTTTTAGCTAGCCTTTCTACCTACTAATCTTTCCCATCGATGCTTGACGCTCTTGACGTCTCTGCGCGCTCTCATCTCCTCCCTTCCCTGAGTTTCTCTCTGTATATGAGACGGAAGTGCCCTTTCGCAACCGGGTATCAGCACTTTCCATCCCGTGGATTGACAGGAAAATAATAAGAAAATTTTCTTCTTCCCTTGACATACGCCACCAGCCACCAGTAAGTATAGACAACCCTCCTTGGTTATCTCCACCTTCCCAGCGTCTGTTTTTCCCTGGCTGTTCTCAAACTTGAATGCCTTTAGCAAATCAGTCTCGCCTCGGGGAACTGTGGTATGAAGCGCCTTACATATTTATATTGGAGTGGTCGGGTTGTGGCGCCGCGAGAGGCAATCGCTCGTGAATGAGAAACCTTTATCGGGCAAAAAGAGGCTCCCCTGACAGGCGCCATAAGGTCAGAGCAAGGTGTCATTTGAATCGTGGCTGGTCTATGGCGCCGCTTCGTTGCTATAAGTTACCTCACAAAGCGTGAACACCAGCGAAAGGATCCCAGCTTTGGAGTTTGGATTTACTTCAGCATATCTAATTACTCGGAAACGCAGTAGATGCATGGCGCCGGTCAGGAGCTCTTCATTAAACGACAGTGTATTACAGAGCGCTCCGATCATGTGAAACCTCAGTCCAGATCAGGCCACAGGTCGCTGACCCGGCTCACATGCTATAATCTGGGTTCAGCCCAAGAGGAACGGGCGTTGTACGCAGTGCCCCTCAATAACACGTTATAATTTTTTTTTCTTCGATATTGTATGTACTTTTAAAAATATCAAGGCTCAAATTTTGGTTTCGGGCGTGTATACGGCAAAGCCGAAACTATCTGCTAGTGGGATGGCATCACTAATAATCAGCCGTTGTGCTGGAAATGCGACATGCGCGTAAGGTTGTGCTAGACTCTCGGTGACTGGCGGTGAACGTTAATTTTGTGTATGAACTCTGAGAATCACTAGAAAAAGCATAATTACAGCGCTGGTCGAATACCTGAATGTTGACACTTCCCAGGTAATGCCACGGCAGAAAAATCGCAGGGTATGAGCAATTTCTTGTTTATTAATTTGATTGCCATTAAAGAAATAATCTGCTAAATGCATCACCAAGGGAATAGAGAACCTTACGCACACACCGTAGATAGGTACTTGCTGACAACAAGGTTCTTTCAATTGGTATCTTCTTTTTCACGTGGTGCTTAGGGATTCATCGCTGAGCAGCTGGCGGAAAGACACGCCAGGAGTCTTCCCCGATGTTGACGGACAATTTGGGACGCAACAATACACCATTGGACCACGAGAAACAGACCCCTTTGTGCTGCAGGGTTAGCAGGGTGGAACAGCGAGAGTAGTTTAAGAATAGTAGGGTGGCAGCACCGCCATGCAGAAAGATGCACATGCTTTCTCTTGTGACGAAAAAGGCCGCATGAAAAAGAAGCGCGCGAATCCAGTCCGGCCGTCGCGGTACAACCATGCAATCAACCGCAGCTCTATCGCGAAGTGACGTCACGGGGGTGCTGCGCCAGTGTTGCTTGACTAAAAGCTAACCCGCTTGACGCCCGCTAGAGAGCGGCTGGTCGCATCTTTAAAATCGGTTTTAAGGGAGTACGCGGCTTCACTTTAACGAAATATTTCGGCCGTGATCATATTTCGTGCCACCAAAGCGGCAGACATTTTGTTTTCGTTTTTAAAATAAGCCTCGCGCGCCTAAAGTCACTCTCAAACCCAAGGGCCCCTAATACCGTGCACAATATTATTGTACAAGTCAAAGAGCAAAGAAGCATGATGAGGAAGACATTGGGAATGGATGTATATTTTATGATTGAATTTTACCTATATTTATTAACGTGAAATGCTCTTTGGATACTTGCTCCGGATTTCGTGAAGCCGCATTTCGCGAAGCCGCGGCCCGTGATGTCCCATAACGCAACGCGCGCAGTGTTGCATTATGGGGCATCACAGACCTACAAACCAATTCAGTTTCTCCACAGCGGGGAAGTTGAATTGGTGTATACGTCACGTTACGTCAATTTCCCCGCTAAGTTTAGCGGTAAAATTAACGTCCCGTGACCTACACATCAATTCAATTTCCCCGCTAAATTTAGCGGGGAAATTGACGTCACGTTACCTGATGCCACATGTTCTATACGTCGATTTAATTTCTCCTCTTAATTTAGCAGGAAAATTAACGCCACGTGACCTGCACACTAACTGAGTTTTCCAGCAAAATTTAGCAGGAAATTGACGTTACGTGACTTGGAGTCACGTGATGCTAGAACGTCTCACGTATGCAACACAATTACCCAGCAATAATTCGCCACACAGTTTTTTAGTAATCATTTTAGCTTGTTTTTGTATATTTTGCTTTTTTGCTGTCACGTATACATTTTTGATATCTAATCTATTTTCTATTTCATGCACTGCCCCCTCCCCTCCCCTCCTCCTTGGGGAGTCTTGACTCTTCAGGGGCATTCCGAATAGATAAATTAATGAGAACATTTGACATCCCCATTTTTCAGCTCATTATGCTACTCTGTCACGATTTGGTGCACAAAACCTGCACTGTCACGCCAGTATAAGCTCCGCAGAGAAATGTCACTGCTTGTGAGAAGCACACGGAAGTGCGTCTTTTGTCTAAGAATCTCAGTCAAAATGTCTTAGTGCGAACTGCGAAAGCGTTGTCCCGTGCAGCTCTTCGTTCGTATTGTCGTCGCACATGGACACTTGAACGCCGCCGACGCAGAACAGGCAAACAAGCGGTGAGGGCAAACGAACCAACGAACAATACAGTCCATTGTCCCGTGAATCGCTGTTATCATGGCACGAAGTGTGCATAAGAAAATAACTCTCATCAAGCCATGTTACAGTGAGAGTAAAGTTACTGACCCGTTGCTTCGTTGGGGAGGAAGAGCAACTTGTCCCCCCGTATACCTCGGCGAAGCAGAGGCAGATATGTTGGAGACATACAGCTGTTTGATAGGATGACAGTAAAAACAAAGTTGTATTTTCTCTTCAAACCATCAGAGGATATATGTGCCAGGGAGTTCTATAGACCAACACGCGGCCCTGGCGTCACGCCGCTGCGGTGGCGCTGTCGACGGCACCGCGCATGCGCAGACGCTTCAGTTCACGCGAATTCGGTTTCTGCGCATGCGCAGTGCCCACACCAAGTGTGGGCAAAAGCCGGCTTGTTTGTAAACAGCGTGTCGGTCTATACATGCACGGCACAGATGTTGTAGTAAAAACTGCCAGTGCCCTACTTGCTCTGTACTTCACCTTTTCGACGAAATTTCGGCGCTCATTTTTGGTCTATATGTGTTCAAAAGAGGAGTATCACATGGAACATACCAATATCTTGCTAAAAAAATCTCTAAAAGGAATTTTAAAACAAATTAAACGATTAGCAAAGAGCACCTGGTGGATGTCGCTAACGCCTCGTTTGTAATGCTCGTCTAGGAACCTTGACAGCTAGTGACGGAGGTCGTCTCGCCTCCGGCCACGACGAGAGAAGGGGAAGGAGGAACTCCCCTCTTCCCGAGAATCCCTTTTGTGTGTCGCAGAAGTCGCTATTGTCCCCCTACAACAGTGGTTCCCAAATGGGGGTCCGCGGACCCTAGGGGGTCCGCGAAGCCACTTCTGGGGTCCGCGGAACCCTCAACTAATTTTTTTTTTTTTTTTTTTAGTTGGCAGGTTTTTAGTAGTCCAGACCGGCCGTGACTAATTTGCAACCTGCTTCCGGAACTACGACAGCAATCCGCACGAGATCATCTCGGTCACCTCCTTTCCCTCTTCCCCACACCTTCCCGAACTACGTGTCTCGGGTGCCCCGCGGCGGGATTATCATATCGCATATCTTGACCAAAATGAAGTGATGTGGCACCTTTGTTTTATGTTTTCCTGCTACGTAGCAATAAAAGGCACCTGTTTCATGCTCCAAATCTGTTAACTTACTTACGTACCGTCCCCCCCCCCCCCGCTGGAAGGGGTCCCCCATCACTGCCAGCGGTCCGCAAGGGGTCCCCGACACATCCATGGCTGGGAACCACTGCCCTACAAGATTATAGAAGATTAACCCGTCGCTCAAAATTCCTACAAAAGCAGCCGCTTCGGTGGCTGGAACGACTGAGACCATCCTCTCGACGTCAGCCTCGCCGTAGCTTTGCTCGTCTTGAGACGACCTACGTCACGATTGCGCTGGGCCTTCTCCGAGCGCTTGCTAGAGTGGGCCGTTTATAACGAAAAATACAGCCACCAGGATCAAAATACAAACGTGCGATTGTCATTTACGGATATTGTGGATCATATTCAACCTATTTTTGAACACGACGGGAATATTTCAAATTTCGTTGAAGTATCCCTTTAAAGGCGTTCCGCCCGTCCCCTCCCCTCTCTCTAATTAGGGAGTTTTCGTAGACCGCGTTTCCTCCTCCGCTAAGCCCTCCGGAACCCGCTACGATACCCGGAGCTCTACAGTCAAGGCCATCGGCCCGCATGCGCAGTAGCGGTTTCTCCATTGCGAGGGCTTAGCGGAGGGGGAAACGCGGTCTACGAAACTCCCTATTGATCCATTCCGCAGATCCCAGCGCGATGGATGTAGTCTTCGCTCTCCTCCCCAATCCGCGGTACCCCTCTGCGGGGACACCAAGACGTGCGGCGCCAGATGCATGATCAACGGGAGCCTCTGGTTCCAGGCTCGCCCAGTTCGCCGAACTGTCTGACTCGTGGCGCTGGCTCTAACCTTGAAGGCACCAACCTCAGGGAAGGAACGCAGGCGTTGGAATTCCAAGCCGACCCCTTGGGGTGCTATGTCCGAGCCTATGTTTCTACGATATGCAGGTTTTCCCAGCACTTAATATTTTGACGAGTCTCGCACAGATAGCATGCTTTCTTGGCCATCCGGTGGCCGTTTTTCTTTTCCTTTTTTTGTGCATGGGTCTAAGTTTGAAAGCATCAGACGGACGGATTTGTTTTTTTAGGAGAGACAAATAGCTTTTAATTTATAACCAGAGAAACTATCGTGTTTGCTCGACTTAGTGATTTTTATATATATATATATAGCAGTGTTGCCGTTCGGCGGTCACTGAAAGTAGTCAGAACACAAGTCGAAAGTAGTCAAAAGTAGCCATTTTATTTATTTTTGCTCCAAATCTGTCGCCACCGTAAATCTAAAAAAAAAAAGAAAGAAAAGAGTAGAAAAAAAAAGATGAGGCTCTGCACATTGTCAAATGTTGAGGACGTTTTTATGCAGTTTCAGTCTGAACTTCGGTCGTCAGATTTCATCTTGTTTCTCAGTTCAGTTTTTGTTATCGAAATTTGAGAAAACGCCCACTCAGAATCTTGATAGAAAGTGACAGCATTTTCACAGTACCTTTTGCGAGGTGGGGAAAAGAAAATGCGCCAGAAACGGCCGCGCTTCATGCCAGAAGTTTAGACAGGTTGTTTAGTCGAAGGCGCTATAGAAATTGACTACAGGTGCCGGATTTCAAATTCTCTCATGAGAAGAACATCCCAAAAAAGTGAGACGGTAGTTTCATTATGTATGCGCGGCTCTTGGCGCTCCCTGTGGTTTCCGCGTTCATGGCATGGAGCCTGCGAAGTGCGGATGAAGCATTTGGCAGCAGCAGTTGCATCTGTAGCCAAAAGCAGCGATTGAGCCGACCTCATTTTTTTAAGATGCACCGTAAAACAAGAACAAAATAGGACACAACACGAAGTGTAAGCGCTTCGTGTTGTGTCCCTCTTCTTTGTACCTGTTTTACGGCGCATATTGTTTTAAAAATCATGTACCAACTAGCCCATCTTCCCATTTTAACTCCATTTTTGGTCGCCAGACATGCTGGAAAGTAGCCAATTCGGCGCAAACCAGTCACCAACGTCGACACTGATCTGTGGAGACATGCCGGTTCAAAATAAGAGAAAGAGAGAAAGAGAGAGAGAGGAGAGGAGGAGGAGTTAGCAGGTAATACCACTCAGAGCCATAAACGACTGGTGCCCGGGCCCCATGCCCCTCCCCCCCCCGCCCCTGGCCACGTGCCTGGACTCTGATACCACTGATACCATCTACAGCTAAGACAGCCATTGAGACACACTCCACAGGGGCTGACTAATTTCCCACTGTCTAAATATACATACAACTAATTTTAAGATGGTTGTCGGAGGATAGGGCACGACACTGTTAAATGAAGGCCTGAATACACGAGCTCTAAGGCGCTAGGAAGGCTTTCACTACAGGTGACGAGAAAAATAGATAAGGCCGAAAAGACTCAACACTTGTCCGACGAGCGCAACCGGAAGGAATGATCCCCGACTTGACGGGAGAGAGAGCTCATGCCCTATAATCTTATCGCGTATCTACAAGTGGTTGACGTGCGATGCTTCACGTAGTCGGGAACATTTGTTACGCAGTGTCGCTTTCAGATTACAACGTGCGTGCGTCCTTGATACGCCAGAGACACAACCGGGATACATTTATCGAGAAGTGGAAGGTTTCTGACTCAGACCGACGTGATCATCAGCAAACGACGCTTGGGAGTCGCCAACAAGTGACACAGGAACATATTCGCAGGGCTGGGAAGTACTCTAAGTACATTAGTACTGCTTCAAGTAGGCTTAGCAAACTTGTACTTTACTTGAAGTACACTCTCTGAGTATGGTACTTTCCGAGGAATGTACAACTCCAGACTGCAAAGTACATTCACATTCTTGTTAAATTTGTTTACCAAAATAACGCTTTGTCAACCCTGAGGCCAGTTGACTTTACCTAATACCTATTCACCGCCATTCCCGAAAATATACTGGTGCACCCCCGATTACCCCTGGGGCAATGCACACCAGTTTAAATAAAGAACACTTTACAGGGGGATGGGAGGGCATCATAAAATATTGTGTTACAAAGTATACTTGTAGTTTACATTGGGCGCGTTAAGTCCGTGCTCCGGAGCGCGAGAGTTTTGCGCTCTTTTCACTAAACGGACAGGAGTGCCACCGGAGACTCAGAGCCGTTTATTGAGAGAGTTTGGCCATACATTGGTTTGAATAGGCGAGCATCTCGGGGCCAACCACAGGCCGCGAAACAGCTCCTAGCGGTGGTCGTGTGCTCTAAATTTGTGACACGACTATACTTCGTTTCACCTTATGTGCGAGCGAAGGCAAAACTGGAAGCGCGAGCACGGAAGCTCCGTGCGTTCAGGCTTTGCTCGAGCGCGCGAGCTGGGGAGAAATGCAAAAAGCGCTGGTCTCGCGCCTCATAGCTTTGGCTTCGCTCGCGGATAAAGTGAAACGAAGTATAATTTGAGCCGTGCCGAGCGGGACTCCGCGTCTCAAGACGCTCGCGCACCCCACCCTTTGCACTGCTTTCTTTCAGCCAGTCTCAGGACGCTGTTCTAGCAGTGCAGACAAAGGCGTGGGCACGAGCGCGTGGCTTTGGAAAGTGCCTCCTATGCACGAGGTCTCGTGCAAACAAAAGCGTTTCGCTGAGCTAGGCTCACGCGCCTGTGCCTTTGTCTTCACTGCAGACATTTGTGAGATGGAGTAGAGGTCTCCTGATTGGTCGACGCTGTGTCACAAATTTAGTTTACGCTCTAAGCGTGGGGGAATATTCGGCGCTGGCGGCGGCCTTTGCTCCGCCTATTGTCCAAACTCTCCTAATATACGGCTCTGCGGAGACTGACACTCGAGCGCGCTCTTCGTGCACCGAGAATTTCTCGGAGCGCGAGTGGCTTCTTCGCGCTCCGTGACGTCACGTAAACAAACAAGATGGCTGCGCTGCTGTTGTGGCCGTCTAGACGAAAAGGCGTAGCCGTACTGCTGCCCCTTTTCAGTTGATTAGTGCTTAATCCAGCGGATAAAAACGAATTGATTTGAAAGCCAAGACAGCAATTAGCGTTCCGAAAAAGGTTTGTTCGTGCATCTCGCCTGAAAAGGGAATTCATCTATCAAACGGTAGCGTGCCGATAGCACAGCTGGCACAGCGAGAGAAAAGTTGTTGAGATGAGAAGACATTCGGATTGCGCTGTCCCTTTTATAATGCTTAGCCCAGCGAATAAAGATACTTCGATTTGAAAGCCGAAGCATCAGTGAGCGTTGAGGAAAAGGTTTGTTCGTGCGTCTTGCCTGAAAATGAATTGATCGATCGAACGAGCGTGCCGATAGCTCGGCGACAGAAAAGTTGTGATGAAAAGACAGCCAGACCGCTGCCCTGCTAAGAATGCTTAGCCCAGCCGCAGCGAATAAAGATATTTAGATTGGAAAGCTGAAACAGGAGTTAGCGTTGCGGGCAAGGTTTGTTCATGTATACCGCTTAAAAACGAATAGACCTTTTGCTGTCTTACCCAAGCATCAAGGATAATGCAGGGATTGGTGTTCCACGCGCCGCACGTGCTGGCCTCAGCAGTAGTAACTTTTCCAAAGCAAAAACTTAAAACAAATGGCATCTTGCACGCGCGTTCGTCAATGCTTTCTTTTGGTTATTTACTTCGAATCTTTTATACAGGAAAGGCGTGCGCGTGTGGCGCGTGGAACACCAATCCCTGCATTCTCCTTGATGCTTGGGTAAGACAGCAAATGGTCTATTGACGAGCAATCGAACGCCGGTATCGGTGTAGCTTCCGTTTCGCTGCGAGACAGAACCGACGGAACCAGGGAACCTCTGACAAATTTGAGCGTTTCCTGCGTCGACGAGCGGGTTCAAGAATGTTGTCTTAAATTTAAATCGGAACAGCATGCATGGTCATTGAATAGATCGGCCAGGTAACCTGGCCGATCTATCCAGGTAAGCGAATCTTCAAACCTTTCAGGAATATTAAAACGTCCGTAGAAACTTCATAACGTCGTCGTCTCTTTTGCTTTAGACTCTGCCGCTCCACACGGGCCTAATTATTTATTTTCGAAATATTTTCGGCTTCTGCCACCCGTTTCTACAGTCGGAAGGAGCTCGTGTGGCCCGTCTGCAGCCCGTCGATAGTTTCTGGCCGTGTTCCAAAACTTACTCGATCTAACTATAGAGTAAAGGTGGTTATCGAAAACCTACTCGCGTCCAGCGTTTCTCTATTTTTGTTGTCACGTGACATAGTCCGCCAGGGTAACTCGGATCCATTCGAGTAGGTTTGGAACGCAGCCTCGGCGTGTCACGCTCCTGTACACTATGCGCCGTTTGGTTGCTGCGCTCGGAGTATGAAACTCGGAGCGTCGGAGTAGGAGTAAAGGAGCGCCGACTTAACGCGCCCATTGAAAGCACATTGCGCCCGGTGTGCTTACAATTTTACTTGAAGTACACAACCTTTCATTTACATTGTACTTGAAGTGCTCTTTAGATGTACTTTACTCAGAACTGCATATTTGAGAGATTTCTAGAGAAGATAGTTCGGGTTGCCAAAAGGCCGCGTTTGTTACGAGCCACAAACAAATTTCACGGGGGGGGGGGGGGGGACCATATTGCAAGCTGTGGGTCGGGCTAGGCTATCTTGGGCCAGATAAGGTTAGGGATTTGCGAGGAGATAAAACTATTTGAGGCGGTTTGTCCAGCTTGTTTTCCGCAGAGTTCGATGCTTTGGCGACTTGCGAGATCGACGGCACCTAGCGGCTATAGAACAGAAAGCTGTCACGACAGGTTCGCACACCGGCCTTCTCGAGCGAATCAGATTTCGCTGTGGCTAGCGTTACGTCCGGACGGAGCACTGGAAACGCGTATACGTAACCCCCCCCCCCCCCCCGCCCTCCTCTCTCCCCCGTGAACCTAGGGAAGGCGGAGATTTGGACGTAACTTGGGTTACGTCGGACGTAACGCTAGACACTTCGATCAGATTTTCACAGCGCCTGGCGGTGTAAAGACGAAGCCGTGAAAGTAGGTGCGAAAGCACGCGATGAAAATCGCCATTACCCAACGCAGAACATTGGAGACTCCAGCGAATGCCACGCAACGTAGCAGTAACGCCGAGAAGCAGAGAAAGTCGTTTCGCCACTGTCGTCTGCTTGGTTCTCATAGGAGCTTCACGCGCGAAGCAATCGCGGTTCACCGGTGTCGCAATAAAGTAAGGAAAGAACAAGGACGTGAAAACATCGTTATCCAATTTCCTTCATCCGCGAGATGAAAAACAAAACCTCGCAAACTTGTAGTGAGAACCACCAACTGGAGTAGATTTACGAGATAAAGCTGGACACAAAATATTTCCCGTAGAAGAAAGACGTAAATAAATGTCTAGAAAATATTTTTTTATTTGTTAACCAAGGCAAATATTATAGCCTTGTGCATTTGAACCATCAGTCGATTCGAATGTCGTTACACAGGTTATCTAATGTGATTGGTCGTGCTAACAAGCCAGGCAAAACGTAAATATTGCGAATATTTAGAATTTCCGCTTCGTATAGTATCGGTTTAAATTCGCACATACATACATCTAGGCTCGCACGTAATTTTTTTATAGGTTCTTGATCCAAATGATAACTAAAATATAATAAGCCACAAATCAGAACACGAGCCTACCTGAACAATTCTATTTCTCGCCTACGCCTTTTTATGCCGAAGTTTAATCGGGTCATATTTTACCATCACGCTTCTGAGACTTTTCGACCCAACTCCTAGAATCAAGCTTTTGAAAAAGAACGTGCCCCGTGGCCTTGTAACTCGGCGAATCCGATAAAACCGGGGCACGGCGGCCTAATCGCAACCGGCTGCAACGCCTCGGCCCTCTATCTCAGAGGAAGCGTTGAGAAGAAGCTTGATCCTTTACTTCGCTTTTGGGCTCGGGACAGCGGTCCTAGAGCATTTCACGGGAAAACCCAAAAGCTCAAGCCCGGCCCGGCCCGCGGGTCGGGCCAGGTAGTTGGTATTGCTCACTCTCGAGGTACCTCCAGCCGGGTCGGTCTCGGGTCGTGCTGGATCAGGTAGGCATTCCATCGGGCCGAGCCCGGGTCTGGTAGCACGTAAGAGCTAACGGGCCCGGGCCGAGTCGGGCCTCGAAAGGTAGACCCGTGCAGTGCTCTGGCTTGCACTTGATTACAAAAGCTTACCAACTTATCGAGGTCATTCACTGTTTTGTTCAGACGTGAACAAGAGGACGAAGGTAGAAGAGCATCGGACAAAGTCAACGCGAACCCCAATCCGCACTCCGCTTTGCAGAGGGCGATACTTATGGCGAATTCGGGGGTCGCCTCTTTGACCTTGATTCAACAAAGCACCCCTTCCTCGCCGCCAGAGCTACTTGGGATACTTTTCAGCCTATCGCAACTGCTGGACAGAACGAACGCCAATGATTGGTGCTAGTTGTCAACCCATCGCGTTTTCGACAGTGAACCTGGTGCGACAGCGGTCATCCGTACGGCAGAAGAGGCAAATATCAAATGGTTAATAAACCGCATTTTTACGTATCGCCATGTGAAACAAATCACGGTGCGTACTAGTTGACCCTGCCTTTATTTTACAACACAAACCTTTGAACGCACATTTACCGAACCTGAGAATTCCTCGAAGCGTCCGCAAAACCCGGTTCTTCTCACTCTACACACGTCTCGTCTTGGCAGACCGATATGTGCGGCCCGTGCGAGCAACCGGGCGATCCATCAGCCACACACGGCGGGAGATACGAGCAGAAAATCGGAGGAAGAGGAAGCGACGGCGCCAGGCGCCCACACGAACACAAAGCGCCGCAACAATTACCAGAAGGGAGACGCCAAAGTCTGGCGTCAGATCGCGGGAAGAAAAAAGAGGCCGACAAGTGAGCACCTCCTCTCCCCTTTCTTTCTTTTTTTTTTAAATCCTTTTTACATTTTATTCTTTAATATGCATGCATACACAGAGATCTAACTCAATCCATCTAACTTTATCGCCATAGTAGTAACTCAAACCTGAAAGGTAAATGAAAATAAAAAAACCTCTCGGTTACGGTAACCGTAAAACCAAAACATCAATTTCGTGTTTTTTTGTGTTTTTTTTTGTGTTCGGGTTGTTATTTGTTTAGTGGCTTAGCGTTCTCCCGAAGTCGGTTTATTTCGGTTCGATTCGAGATGATCGAGCGCTTAAAAATGGCGGCCAGAAAGCTATACTCATGCAAGTTGCCAAGAAAGAAACATCGTTTTGAAAATGTCATGAAATTGCCCTAGGTGCTTCTTTGGCATGTTTTATTCAAAAGCTAAATAAAGCGATCTCATCTCATAGTTATTGCAGCAAGCCAAACATCTATTTATATTTAAAAAAAACGCGAGTTGAGTGGATGAAACATTTTTTAAACAATAATAGAAATCTCGTAACGTGATAAAAAATAATTTTCCGTAGAGGTGTTCTTAGTGCATTTGTTTAGCGTAAATATCCTGCAAAGCTGTAACCTGCATCAATCCGCAGTTATAAGCATCAGTTGAACGTAAAAATATAGTCTAGCCGTCGGGAATTTTTATTTAGAAACAACCCAAGAAGGAAAGGAACGCAAGTCAAACAGAATGGCCCAGTCGCCTACGGCGACGTTTGTCACTTCAGACTGAAATTGGACAACCGCGGGACGTGGACACGTTCCCAAGTTGGGCGGTTGAAGTTTCGTGCACTGTGCATACGCTGCGCGAAGTAGTTCCTCCAAGATTTGGCTGTCTGGGGAAGAAACGATACTTATGGCGTTTGAAACGTGTACGTCGTAATCAGATAGCATGTGAATAATCTAAAATGCACCTTCACATGTTATGATTCTCAGCATAAAGGAGCTAGGAAAGTTGTAATGCTCCGCGAGGAGCCGGACTTTTTTCACTACGTTTCTCGAGGTGAATACGAGTATAGATAGCAAGGCCGAAGCGCTGGATCTTCTACGTCATCTGCAAGCGGCAGCGACTCGCGTTAAATCGGTGAGAGCACGAATCTGAACACTGACGCAGTACTCGTGCCCATACCAAATGATTGACGAAAGAAAAGTAAATGCACTCTTCCAAAACTTTTTTATATGTGAAAGATTTCGTACGCTGCCGTTGCCGCGGCAGCCTATATGCAATCGCAATCTTTACCGCGAAACGCATGCGGGGAGCGCTATACGTGCTTATCATCCATCACGTGGTTTTGACACTTGGTTTGTGGTTTTCTTATTAAAACAAGCGGCAAAACAAGACGATAAGAGAGAAGACGCGCGCGATGATTTTTTTGTCGACTATTCTATCGATGGACACGAAAAAACCCGACCAACGAGTCATACACAGCTTCGCTGTACAAAACCCCGAGACAGGGGAAAAGGAAGTTACAAATACAACCTTCCTTTTCCCCTGTCTTTTTTTTTTTTAACTCGGTGTGGTCCAAGAGCGCAGTCTGGCTTTACTTGCGGTGCACAATGGTTGTGAAGCTGTAAAGAAGTTCAGACAAAACTTTAAGTATGAAGGATTATTAGTTAGTTTTCGCCATAACCCTTATATCTTTCATATTTATTTTGCGCGAAACCACCGTTTTCAAGGGCCCGTTGGCTCAAAAGTCACAGTGGCATCAGAGCACGACCCTTCGTCGCCTTTCCTCCGCGCTGCTTAGCCCCTTGACTCCTCCTCCTATTGACGCAAAGGAGAACAAAGGAAATTTTCGCCCGTCCTCGCGCACCGCGTTAAAAAAAAAAGAGAAAAAAAAAAAGTGTGTTTGAGGGAAAGGTGCGCAAGAGAAAAGCGAAAAGGAGAACCAACTCTTTCATTCTTTTTTTTTTTTAAGTAATTGCGTTGCTTGTTTGTTTAGAGAGCGGGAAGTGAACCAGCCTCAATGAGGGGGTACCTCGCTGTAGACGAGACAAGGACAGTCAGTACGACTGCTAGCCAGCGTTGCCAATTTTAGCGATTTTGTCGCTAGATTTAGCGATTTTCTATGCATTTAGCGACGGATTTTTTTGATTTAGCGGCTAGCGACTTTTTTAGCGACTTTGGTGTTCAACCGTAATCTTGTTATTTTTAACAATTTTAGAGATGCTCGCGGGCTGAACTCTTTTTGCTTCTCTAGCCGAGTTTGCTTTGGATATATGCTCAATTTAGCGGCGCGCTTAATTTAGCCGCGCACTAAGAAAAGCCTGGTTTTGGTTTGAAAGTGCCTACTCTAAACTGGTAAAGAGGGGTATAGCCTTGACATGTCTAAGTGCGGCTCTGGAAAAGCGTTGTAATCACCAGGTGATAATCAGTCTTGAACGACAATCAAAAATGTTAAGAGACGCGAGGTGCCCCCCTAACCTGATCTCTAGTTGTTGTGAGAGCCTTCTTCAAAAGCTAAAAAGAAGTAAAAAAGGCAGCGAGGCAAGTAAAGAAAGGGAAACGAGTGCAAGTCATTCCGTACATGCATACCGTGTCTCTTAATCTAAATAAGGTAGCTGGTAGATTCGACATTAACGTGGTTTTTCGGCACAGTGTAAACTTGCCATATGACCGATGTTGACAAGGCAGAAAAAAGCACCGTGTTCCAAGAAACACGCGGTGCAATATACTGCGTGCGTCACCAATGTGGTGTACGAGATTCCGTTTAGTTGTGGCACAGTCTACATTGGGCAGACTGGGCGCTGCTTCAATGATAGAGCACGAGAACATAATTTGAGTGTGGGCAACAACGCGGGGGCCATCTCGCTGACCATTGTAGGCAATGGGGGTATAATCTGAAGATGTGGGGTTCTGCCGGGCACTGTTAGTGTATTAGTAGGAATATGGAGTGAAAGATAAGTGCCAAAGGAAAGGAGGGGAACAACGTTTCGACCAAACGGTCTTCTTCAGGTAAAAGGGGAGATGACAGAACAGAATAAGAATACCGTATATACAAAAGGCATAGGTGACACGTGACAGATGTGACGTTGTGGAGAAAAGAGAGGGAGGAGGAGAAGTCGTCAAGTAGGCTGCGAGGTTTGAAGTCAACAAGATGTTTGAAGTCAACAAGTGCAACCCCCTCATCTTCACGTTCCATCCCTCGGTACCTAGGCTCGGCAAACTAATCATGGACGCCACTTCCCACCTCGTAGACTCCAAAGTTATTTCTAAAGCACCCGCGCTAACGTACCGTCGACAGCCCAACTTACGATCCCTTTTAGTACGCAGCAACCGTTCCATTAGACCTCAGACTTTACTTCCCGGCACCACGCCGTGCGGCGCCCCAAAATGCCTTACGTGCAAACACACCGGCCCTCCTCCCAACCTGCCAGTGAGAATTCCTGACAACCACACCTGTAAATCTTCTAATCTGATATACATCATTTCCTGCACACTCTGTCCAACCTTATTGTATATCGGCGAAACTGACCGCCGTCTCCACGAACGCTTCAGAGAACACCGCAGACTCGTCACACTGGAAAGAGCGGGCCAACTCAAACATGACCTCTCCACACACGTATCTAAACACTTCTCCTCCACAAATCACTCTGAACTTAACATGCGAATTTGCGTCATCAAATCAGGCTTCCATACACCCACCTCACGGAAAAAAGAAGAGAACAGATTAATTTTTAACTTAAAGACTGAATTTCCTTCCGGTTTGAACATGAAACTTACTTTCGGCTACTAATCATTCACCTTTCTCCCTCTCCTTCCTTTTTTTTTTTTTTTGTAATTTGGTTAGTCACGTTAGGGCTATAAGCTTCCCCCCACCCGCATTCCGCAACTTGTTGACTTCAAACCTCGCAGCCTACTTGACGACTTCTCCTCCTCCCTCTCTTTCTCCACAACGTCACATCTGTCACGTGTCACCTATGCCTTTTGTATATACGGTATTCTTATTCTGTTCTGTCATCTCCCCTTTTACCTGAAGAAGACCGTTTGGTCGAAACGTTGTTCCCCTCCTTTCCTTTGGCACTTATCTTTCACTCCATATTCCTACTAATGGGGGTATAAACCTGACCTGACTAGCACAAAGTTTTTAAGAAAGGCAAAGAAAAAAACGGAAAGAAAGATTATAGAGGTATTCTACATAAAAAAGACAGAAAACAATTGCGTCAGCGCTCCGTCTTTGTATTTGCTTCAGAGTGAGAAATTAACAAGTACCCGTTTCTTATTCGTACTTACCGCATAGTCGTTTCCCAAATAAAACATTACAAATAAAAACCGTCCTAGTTGTTTTTCAGTGTAAGTTTAACCTCTCAAAATACCTGAACTATGATTATTTGAGGTTTACTTACTTCAAAGGGTTTAATAAGCTTTTGAAATTTAGCGATTTTTTTAGCGACTTTTTGGCGAATCTAGCGACTGTTTAGTGACTTTTTGGCATCAATTTAGCGGCGCGCGCAAAAAAAAGTTGGCAACACTGCTGCTAGCATGGTGACGGCACTAGTCTTTTTAGTACGCTTGCTATCGCCCGCTAAAACCGACCATGCACAGTGACGGCGCCCTGATTCTGCGCTTATCTGTGCGCCTGATTGGTTTCACCGCCGACAGCAAACGCACAAAGAAGAACAAGCTCCGTCAACGTTATTAGACGTTGAGCAGCTCCGTGGAGATGCTCGTTTGGCACTGCTTGATTGGCTGCTCAAACGGATAGCAGCTGGTTTAATCGCCAAGTCAAGAGCTCTAACATGCATCTTTCCCGCGTCTGAACAGTGTTCAGCAGCATACATGGTTAGGAATTTCTGGTTCGTGTTTGTCCATTTTGTCGGTGCGTTGAGATCGGCTGTACAGCGAGCGTGTGTTTCACAACCTGTGTCCACGTGTGCGCATATGTTTAGGTGCGGCGGTGTATGATTATTCTTGTTTGTCTAGGTTCGCTTTATTCCCAGTATTTTTGGTACGTACTTGCTCGTTACTGCTTCACGTTTTCCCCTGTCTCACTTTCTTCGTTCCTAAGTTTAAATATTTTCGGGCTTATCACATCAAAACAACTCGCTCTATAGCTTGAATGATTCAATATTGTTTCTAAACCCATGAAAAGTGGCATACGTCATATTAGTAATCAATAAGAAATACCAAAAAATGTTGTTTCGAACTTTCGATCAATCTGGTACCAGAGACTGTATTTCATATTGTCGTCTTCTTTGTTACGTCGGAAGACAGGGTGCGACTACAATTTATTATTGTCGATGGCCACTTTTTTATACGGTGAGATAACCTGTTCTGATATGTGTTCGCATCGCAAAGGGAAAGCTGTTACTTTCGCTGACGATTCTTCGAAATAGTGGAGACGCTTCTGTGCTGGCAGATACTTCTTCTGTGGAATATATGTTATCGAGATTTATTGCGGCATCAAGGTATTGATACCGGGACTGATATTTTCTGACGTTGCTTTTTGCTTTACTTTATGCTTTCTTAAGAAAATTATGCATTCCTCATTAAATGTTTAAACTGTCATGTTGAATTTAGAGTTCTATAAACTCTGTCGGGCACCACGCATGCATCTCTGCTCCCACGCAAAATAAAATATCAGCGGAAAAGGAGTGAGGTAAAGAAAACAAATTGTCTCCTTGTGCCGTGCCCCCGACCCCCGGAAGTTGAGACGCCCCCTATAATTTTAATTCCTAAGTAAACCCCTGCCCCGCGCGATGGCCCATTGTAGATGACGTAGGAAGTCCAGCGCGTCGGGCTTGCTATCTAGGAAGGCGTGTTCAGGCTCGCTTCACTGTTGCCCCGGGTTTGAGGAATTTCATTGCGCACGTCGCGCCGGTGCCACGCTGATTTGACGCGATGCCCGCGGCGTCGATTCCCGACAATCCAGTGACGTCCGTCACTTGCAACCGATTCTCATTCCATTCGCGTTCCCGAGAAATGCGACGACGACAGCTTCCTTGGGCTCGTGCCGTTGTCTGGTGGAAGTGAACTGAACAAAGGTATGACGTCTGACCAGAAAGTCCGTTACTGTTTGTTTAACGACGAAAGGCCACGTCACTACCGGCCACCTGTGAGGTGTAGGCTGCTAACAGCGAGCTTTGGTGGCCTTCTTTTGTTGCGCATGTTGCTTAGACACAACTTTGTCATTGACTCTAACTTCGTGCCTCCACGGCGGCAAGAACAGTTTGGTGAACGCGTTGAAGCGGAGGGATCTCTGCCGCGGCGTTCAGGCCAGCGTCCGTCGAGGTCAGAATGATCTCGAGCAGCGGTTGCCAGACGTTTTGGCCAAGGGGCCGGGTTAGAGACCTGTGGCAGTATCGAGGGCCGTAATATAAATAAGACAATACGAATGAGGAAATGCTAAATAAATAAGCCTAAGTAAGCATTTAAATACAGAAATTTAAACTAGACCAATAATAATAATAATAAGAACAAGAAGAAGTAAGGGGATGAGTACATGTGCTTTATTTTTAAATGCTGCTAATTATGACATTATAATATAATTGTGAACCAGAGAACTCGGCAGGCATAAATCAAAGCGCATTGGAACTTCGCCATATTCACACAGGGCAGAAGACGAATGAGGCCTTGTTAGGCTTTGCAGCCTTTTGCCTCTGCCTCCCTCTCATCCAAATGTATTAAAAAAAGAAAAAAAAAGAAAGACAAAAGTAGTTTAAGACGTTTACAATTCTTTGTAATGTCGAATTAGAGCGCAGCTCTTGAGTAGGAGGAGAGGGAAGGTACGAAGGGGAGGCTATGCCCCTCCTCCCCCTCCGTACCTTTCCCTCCTTTTCGCCTGCTGCCCTCCCATTTAGAGGGAAATTTTTCGCTAAATTTAGCAAAAAATTTTCCGCTAACATTTGCGGGGAAATATTCTCGCTAAATTTAGAGGGAAATTTATCGAAAATTTTTCCGCTAAATTTAGCGGGGAAACTGAATTTGTGTTCAGGTCACGTTGCACCAATTTCCTTGCGAAATTTAGCGGTGAAACTTAACCCGCTAAATTTAGCGGAAAATTTTTCCCGCTAAGTTTAGCGAAAAATTTCCCCGCTACGTTTAGCGGAAAATTTTCCCCGCTAAATTTAGCGGGAAAATTCACCCTTTAAATTTAGCGGACAAATCTTTCCGCTAAATTTAGCGGGAAAATTTTCCATAATGCAAGGCGCGCGGTTACGCCGACGCCGACGCCGCTTATCCCTGAAACGGGCGCCAGCTGCGCTCTAGAATAATCAGGTGACTTTATACAAAAGTTAGGACACAGGGCACAATGCAAGATATACATAAAACACAACAGAATTTTATTATAGCTACAGAGCCACGAAGCAGGGGACGTATACGAATAGTTGGTGATTATTATTATGTACAATAAAAAATATGGCGAGAGGATCCGCGTCCCAATACAGTTTTCTCTCATTACAGACTGTACGAGTTTTAAAAGCGAAAAACAAAATAAAATAAGGGGCTCGGGCACAAAAAGGCACAAAAATGTACCCTTGCTTTTACATTTTTGTATGTCATCATTA
This sequence comes from Ixodes ricinus, assembly GCA_037355805.1. NCBI lineage: Eukaryota > Metazoa > Arthropoda > Arachnida > Ixodida > Ixodidae > Ixodes > Ixodes ricinus. The sequence continues at coordinate 43,986 of JAZHYW010005334.1, forward strand.
TTTTAGCTTCACATTTTGCATCTGGGTGAACCCATGGTTTGTACGCGTATAAACCGTAGATGTGCGATGTATATTTTCCGTATGCTTGCTGTTGACCAAACAATTGGGGCCCGCGAGGACCAGTCAAGCTGCCTACTGTAGCTTTTATTTTTTTATCAGCCCCCATCTTATGATGGAAATAAAATAATAATAATAATAATAATAGTAATTATAATTATCATCATCATCTTCGTTTGCGCTCTTGGGTGCGCGTCTCGGCGCCGTTGTCTTTACGCGCGGTTATATTTATGTTTCGGGCCGCGGGCCAAGCGTCACTGGAAAGACGTGGGCTGCCCGCGGGCCGGGGTTTGGAGGCCCGGGGTCTCCAGTGTTCTAGCCTCCTTGTCGTCGTGCTCTCCCTGCGCGTTCGCTATGTCACCTCTTGATTGGCGTGCCCCTCTGTGCGTTCTGATGCGCCAAGGACCAGCACCGAACGAAGTGGAAGCCCCTCCCACCCCTTTCCACTTCAGCGGAGCGAACGGTGGAGAGGAGGTCGCCTCCTCTCCACCGTTCGCTTTACTAGAGTGGAAAGAGGTGGGAGGAGCGCCCACTTCGTTCTTGACCTGTCACCGACTACAGATAGCTTTGAAGGCTGTGCGTTACGTCACATGACGTCACGTCCGGGAGGCCGGCACGGGCGCTGATTGGATGCCAGTGCCGCGTCAGCGTTCGCGTGGGACTATGATAGGAAACGAGCCCCACGGGCGAACGCTGACGCGGCACTGGCATTAGATCAGTGCCCGTGCGGGACCCCGGACGTGACGTAATGTGACGTAAGGCGCAGGCTTTGCTGTCTAGGAGGTGCTGCAAGGACCCGCTTTGGGACACTTGCTTGTCGTGACTCCGTGTCTGCTTACAAACAAGCATTCGCGTGACCAGAGCACAAGGAGACTTTTATCGCTGCTTGCTTCAGCATCTTTTTCTGCGCTCACCGTCCTTGTGCCAGGTTATCGCGTAAACTGGCCTGTTTATCGGGAACCGCTCGAAAACGCGCCGTTATAACAATGACGTCACGACGCCAGGGCCCCACTGCCTTCGCAGACACGCGTACCATCGTACCTCCCCTTTTCCGCGCACACTCGTTTTAATGAAGAATTGCATTCTTACTGAAGTTAACTTTGATTTAGCCTTGAAAAGTGAAGCGTGCCAAGGCAAGCCTCGGGCGAAGAGAGTTGGCCGTCTGCCAAACACCCGCGCCGCGAGCTCTGTCGGCCACAAAACGCAACTGTCAAAAAAAAAAAAAAAGAGTTAGGAGAGAGGATTTTGAGAGGCTTCGAGAAAACTTCGCCAGCTGCGAAAGCTTCGAAAACAAGAGAAAATAGAAACTGTACAAAAAAGACGTTGCGACGTCAGACAAGGCATCGCGTGGCTGGAAGGCTGAGACTGGAGCACGGTGTAGGATACTCCTCCGTGGGTTATCTACAGCACGGCGAACGCTGTGACACGATCAACCAGATAAAATCTTATAAAGGACCACTAAAAAGAAGAATTTTTTTTTATTCAATCTGGTTTGGACGCGCAAATCAAAAAATAAATTTTACGCGTTTTTTTTAGAGCAATATTGTTGCCGCGAGACACAATTTAGTCGGTAGTCACCTCCTTTCTACTTGTTTTCTCTCTCGGCACATCGGGCACGTGGAGGAGAGAAGCTGTGGCAATCAGAAGCTGTGGCCATCACGTTGAGGTGGAAAGAGTGTATGACCACCTCGTTGAGGTGAAAAGGAGTGTATGAGCATTCCGTGACGTAATGGACTTTGCGGGCATAATTCAGACGCAACTAAAATAAATCTTGCGCCATCAATAGTGCTCTAAATTTTTTTTCGCTCAAATATAATTTTTTTTTGACACACGTGTTTTAATTAGATTTAAAAAAAATATTTTCTCTTTTCAGCGGCTTTTTAAGCCCTAAGTAGTCTATGCTGACAGTGTCTCCTCCGGAGACCAGACAGTACAATCGGAGCGTCTGCTCTCTAACCCAGGGGTAAAGAAGGGAGCGAGTCGCGCGGCAAATCGTAACATCGCTGGACCCAAGAGAAGGAACGAAAATGGGAGCGACAGAGGAGCAATATTTCAACAAATCAATAAAGCAGACGATAGCTTGGGTGTCGAAAATAAACCCTGGAGAGAAGGGGAAGAAGGGGGAGTCCAGCTCGCTTGCACCTTTGCATTAATTGCATTACCATCAGGTTGGGCGTGTTCGTTTTGCCGTGACGACTTGAAGTTTTCGAGCGCTTGTCAACTTCATTTCTTTTTGTCCAGCGCGCGACGCCGCCGGTGGTTTTCACTAAGTACAAATAAAGCTAGGAAAACAAAAGGTACAGATTTTGCAAGTGATGATTGCCTGCTTCTTTGTGTATATCAATGACGGAAGCAGCATTTGACCTTTTGAAGCAGGCAAAATGTTGGGTTGGAGCAGCCACTGACGCTTTTGGAGCAGATGTCAACATTGTTATATGAGTGCATCTTTGACGATGATTAGAGTTTACTCTTTAATGCTGAAGCATATTATTTATTATATTTTGTAAAAAGAATAGTTAGGACGCAGAAGGAACACAACCTTCTTTCTTTAGAAATAAGGCTGCTTATAAAGAAGGTTTCGTTAACAATGAGTATAAAAAAAGTGGTTGAAAGATGAACCATAGCTAGAATCGTGTATAAAGTTTTTTGTGTCCGAAAATTCGGTTTATTTTGGTTTGATTCCCAATTTTCCGAAATTCAGTTTAATTTCGCAGTGTTTTCTATTAAAAATAAATAAATAAATATGATACCAGTTTAAACGTATGCTTGATAAAAAAATAAAAGACGTTTACAACACCTTGTAACACCAAATTAGAGCGCAGCTCTTGAGGAGGAGGAGGGAAGGGTATACTACTCCTCCCCCTCATCCTTCAAGCTCCTCCCCTCCCTCCCATCTTCCCTTCTCTTCCTCCCTCATCTTCCTCCCCTCCCCTCCCCCAACCATTGCATCATGGGACATTTCCCATAATGCACCGCTCAAATACGCCGACGGTGACGCCGCTCAAGCCGGAAACGGGCGCCTAAGTGCTGCGCTCTAAAAAAAATTGACCCCATCTCCACGTGGTGAATGATGTTGATTGGGTGGAAGCTCTCGTGGTGCTTGTCTGCGTAGACGCTGAGCCGCAGCATGCGGAGCCTTTCGTTCGTTTTCATCCATGTCAGAAAGAGAATGTGTGGTATGGAACGGGGTTATATACGCATTTGAGCATTTGACCGCAGCGCCCTCTCGTCTATAAACGTTCAGCCAATGCATGCAAAGTTTAACGCGATTATATACGCATTTGACCGCAGCGCCCTCTCCTGTATAGACGTTGAGCGGCTACATGCAACGTTTCATCCATGACATCCCCAGCTCTTGAGTTACTACCACATCTCAGAGCCCCCTACTACACTTCGTTTCAGCTTGGGTCCAGACGCAGGCGATCAGGGATTTCCCTAGACTCCCCCTAGGGGGTATAGACCCCCTAGATTTTCCTAGACACCCCCCCTTGAATCTAAAAAAAAGGAAAAAATAATTTTTTTTTTTAGATTAAGTAGAAAACACCACCTCTCAGGTGTATATATAGAGAAAGGGAAACATACATTACGGGTATGAGCATTTGGTTAATAGACGTCTGTAATTTAGCTAGTGGACTAAAAAAGAAACAGTTTTATATTTTATCTAGCCTCGCCTCGCATCGCCTCCCTCCCCCCCCCCCCCCCCCCGAGCCATTGGGACACCCCTCCTTGATTAGAATCCTGGGGAAACCCCTGCAGGCGATGCTACAAGCGCGAGCTCCGGGCTTTCAGCGTCCCTGCCAAGCACACGCGCTCGTGCAATGCAAGCACTGTTCATAGGCCACACGCTCGCGCTCGTAGCATCGGCTGCGTCCGGACCCAAGCTGAAACCCCCCACAGGTTCAAATCCTGTCGACTGCGCAAAGAGATTTTTTTCTTTTTCATCTTTTTTTGCCCTACACGAGCACGTGAGCACGTGCTCGTGAGTCCTGAGCAGGAGCACGAGCACAGGACGCCATACGGACATGGCTAGCCCTAGAGTGCCTTCATACACACGCGCGCTTTTGCTTGAGTGGTGACAACTCAGCCATTTTTCCGCCCAATCGTTTTTATGCATTTTGAAGTGTGCGCAATCCGGTGTCACTCAGCTCGAGCGTGTAGCTCTGGCTAATGCATAGACGCCATTCTATCGCCCAAGTCACGCACGAAGTGCGCTGAGAGCGTCACAGCGCTGGCACATTCAGGGTAACAATGGATGTCTTCACCCTGAGACAGACAGACATGTAGGCACGCCGTAGCTGGCAGCGGCAGCTACAGAAGCTTCGCCCCTAATCATTTTTTTTTTCTCATTTTTTGCCTTACACGAGCACGTGAGCACGAGCACGAGCAGTATCACATGGAACATACCAATAGAGAGTTTTAGTAGATCGTTCCGATGACTCCGATAACGATACCCGATACTCTGCCTCCGCCTTTGTGCTTACATATATAGTATCGTTATCGGGGGTATCAGAGGTATCGGAACGATCTACTAAAACTCTCTAATATCTTGCTAAAAAAGTCTCGAAAATAAATTTTAAAACGAATAAGCAAAGAGCACCTGGTGGATGTCGCTAACGCCTCGTTTGTAATGCTCGTCTAGGAACCTTGACAGCTGGTGACGGAGGTCGTCTCGCCTCCGGCCACGACGAGAGAAGGGGGGAAGGAGGAACTCCCCTCTTCCCGAGAATCACTTTTGTGTGTCGCAGAAGTCGCTATTGTCCCCCTACAAGAATATAGAAGATTAACCCGTCACTCAAAACTCGTACAAAAACAGCCGCTTCGGTGGCTGGAACGACTAGGCCATCCTCTCGACGTCATCCTCGCCGTAGCATTGCTCGTCTCGAGACGACCTACGTCACGATTGCATTGGATGTCACGTGCTCTAAGCTGGGCCTTCTCCGAGCGCTTGCCAGAGTGGGCCGTTTACAACAAAAAATACAGCCGCCAGGATCAAAATACAAACGTGCGATTGTCATTTACGGATATGGTGGATCATATATTCAACCTATTTTTGAACACGACGGGAATATTTCAAATTTAGTTGAAGTAAACTGACAGCACTTGTATCTAATTAATAATTCTTCAGCTGACGACTGTGCAAAGTAGCATCGTGAAATCTTCTCAATTTCCATACCTCGAGCTTCCCTATTTTATATCTCAGCGATTTTTTTTTTTACGGCGTTCATATATAGCTATATGTTCTTACCAAGAACATGGCTTTCATATATTTTTAACAAAAATATCTAAATTATGACCCAGACCATCATTGCATGAACTGACTGGAATCACCCTTTAGTTCTTTTACTTACTATTTGCTCTCAACAAAAAAAAAAAAAAAGTAAAAGATACATTGAACAGCATTCAAGCCGACGGCTAGTTAAGCTTGGTTGCTGCTGCACGATCAGAGTGTCGAACCGAAATTTTTATCGGTTCGGTTCGGGTTCGGGTTCACGGCTTTCGGTTCGGTTCCGGTTCAGTTCCGGGAGCAAAAATAACGGTTCAAACCGGTTCGAACCGGTTCGAACCGGTTTGAACCGCTAAATTGAGAATATATTTTCCGCGTTGTTCTGGCAATAATACTATTTACGCCTTGAAGCGATTAATTTTATAGTTTCTTCTATCGTCCGTGCAATAAATTTTTATTTTCAGGTACCCGAAATATGAAATTCAGGTATTTAATTTTGACGCAACAGTAAAAGAAAATCTACATTAACGTACATAACATTGTGTTCATACGACTCAACATTCCTTTGTTTACAGGTCATACATATTTTGCCTGAATCAAAATGTTTAAGTACAACAGGAAAGAGTTGAGCTTGTTGGTACATACCTGTTAATAGATCAGCTTGAAATTTAGAACTATACTGTCCCTTGCCTGTCCTGAGCTGATCTATTTACACGGTATAAAATGTTGTCGCGAAGTGTGGTAGGTCGCATAAAATACCCGTGATTGGTACAACTTTGCTTTGCGTCGCAGTATAAAAAGTTAAATCGTGATTGTGTCCTTGAACTAAGTAAGGAATTAATTACAGCACACAAAATCATGAAATGGGCACCTCGTGGCCATATATATCGTGAAATATGGTAAATGAAATACGTTTCACAATATATATATATGGACGACACAACTGAGCTAATAGCAATGAAATTTTCAAAATGTCACGAAAGTTTTAGGACAATCCCTTTCAGTCTATTTTTTATAGAAACACCGAGCGGCAATCACAATGCTTGTTTTCCTAACCAAACATTGTTTACACTCAGCGCCGCGATGCATGCGACTAATCGTGTAGAAAAGAGTAATCGAAATTTTTCGCTCTAATCTACACGCACCTTCGCACTCAGATTGAATCTGACCCAAAATAGCGCTTGCCCAAGCGAACATTTTCTCATACAGGACAAGCTGGCATAGCCTGGCTGTTGAGGTTTGTTCTCGACAAGATGTTGGTCGATTTAATTTGCAAATGAGCGCGCCACCCTTGCTACTCGATGATTTTAACGCGACAGCGTTAAAATCATCGACATGAGCTCCTTAACGTGACAGCTACATGAGCTCCTTAACGCGACAGCGTTAAGGCCGGTTCTCACATGCAGCGAAGCGCTGATGTAGCGCTACTCACGTGTCGTCTGCTATTTATAATCTGCCATGAGCAACAGTTTTGACGGTGCGATACAAAGCTGGTGAACGCTCCCGTCAGCACGCGCTTAGCGCGAGGTCAGCGCTATGCTTGTAGCGCTCCGCTGCATGTGTGAACAGGCCTTTAAGGAGCTCATGTCGCAGAAACGCCGATGTCGGCGGCGTGACTGAAAAATCCTGATTGGTCGATAGGGTCATAACGTCTCGGCCACATGCCCTCGCGCAGGAATTTCAAACAACCCACCATGCTCATGTGAAACGGGACATCACGCGTGGAATGAAAGTGATTAAAACATGAAATGTAATTACTTTGCCTTAAAGAAAAATATTTAAGAATTTTAGACAGGATTCGAACCCACGACCCTTCGGTTGCGAGGCAGACACACTCCTGACTAGTCCACGCGAGGTAGGTTTCCACGGCGAATGAAAATGGGATGCAAAAGAGGCCAGTTATCGCTATCGCGTGGATCAAAATCGGAAATGCGTGTAAAGGCCGGTTCAGACACTTGTGTTTGAGTGCGTTTGACTGCGTTGCGGCGAGACCCAAAAGCGAGTCACCGGCACATCTGTGCTTCGTATGAAGCGTGGAATCCAATTCAAGGAATCTTCTTGGCACGCGATATTCGCGACTCCAGCGACCTATAGGGGACGCCACTATTGGGCAAATATGGCGGTCGAATCCAGGTCGTGCCGTGCCATGTGCCAGCTCAACGCACAACGCTGGGGCATCAGCGAGCGGGAATTGGACTCCAAATGGTTCGCCCCGCCTTTTATTCTCCACGTTTCGAACCTCCGGTGATGTGTTGGGGTAAGCGAGCTTCCAGAGGCTTGACTTTCTTCGAGGAAACGAGGAAAGGACTGCCCACTGTCCTTTCACTGTGCTGATGAACGTTGAGAAACGCGGAATGTCGGGCTCACGCGGTTCCATAGGTCGCGTGCAGAGCAACCAGGGTCACAAGGCGATACTACGGTTACGACACAGACACTGGTAGAACTGTTCTGTCGCGCAATCCACCGACAACATGCAAACACGGAAGCCAGAAGAGACGAGCAGAAATCGCGAAAGGACCTGGTCCGGCCAGTTCAGTGTTTTCCCGCTTGGTGTCGTTCGTTTTGCTGGAGTCGCGAATAAGCAGCAGGGATGTCCTGGTGTCTCGCTGCCGCAACGCAGTCAAACGCAGTCAAACGCAACTGTGTGAACCGGGCTTAAGGCTGTCCCAAATCACTTACAACCTGCCTGTCGAGGATAAAAACGCCGGAAAAGATTTGCAGAGCACCTTTCAGATAATTTGGGGGGGGGGGGAGGCATTGCTTTAGGATGGTCGGCCCTTTATTCATGTTGGCAAACCTCTAGTTACTAATTAAATATATATATATTTTTATAATGATCAATAAATTTTACTTTATAAAGTTCACATAACCGCTTGAGGCCACCACGGAAGGACGATACTCGAAACTACGCGAGCTGTTGAGTCTGCGTAAATGTGTTTTTTGTTCGCTGATTGGCAGTGTGAAACATCGGGCTGCAGAATACGCAAAAAAGGACTCTGTGCTCACATGACAGATCGAAAGGCAAATACACGAAATGTGCAAAAAGAGAGATAATTAATGGCATTTTTCATAATAATTCCTTATAGAACGCCTTACTGCAAAAAGAGATGTATAAAGATGCATGCAATCAAATTCCTAATTATGCTTAAATAGCCCGAAGGACAAAGATTTTTGAAATCCTAATGTAAATCACATTTTATCAGCTTGCATGAGCTCGAAACTTCGCGAAATACTGCCTCGGGAGGCTAAAGTTATATTTGCTTTTACTTGCACTTGTTTTGGGCCCTCACTTTACTACACTATGCTTCAACAGTCGTGAGCTCTAACACATATCTCTAGGCTGCCGTATATCATCCCGAGACTGCTATAAATAGTGCACAACTTTACAATTAGGACATCTCTTGCTAGTGTTGCGAACATCGCATTTCACCAGAAAGCTGAACTATTTAACATGGTATGCACGTGACGTCATCACACTACATTCTGGTGGTCATTGTGATTTCCTCTTGCTGAGAAAACCAAATTCAATGGTGCAAAATGCACGCTGCAGGAGGTTCAAGCTCAGTGAAAGCCAAGTATTTGAAAGGCACGTTTTATTATTCTTAGTGCATCGTCGCGGGGAACGGGGCGAGAGTCTGGCAGGACAAAAACGCGCTTTTTGGCGAGAGTGTTTTGCAAACAATGTAGTTTCCTGGGCCACGGTTTTTGGTCTGCTCCGAAGATGCGGGGACGAGGAACCTTTACAACACAGTATTTTTTTAAACTACCCCCCCCACACACACACACACGCACAGACTTCCTTTTCTTTCTTTTTTTTTGTTGCTCCTCCAGAGAATATTTTGTAGTCCTGTGGAATTGCCTTCTCTGTTTGGGTGAGTTAATTTGACAATTATATTTGTCGCTTGTTAACAACAACCCTCCATTGCTTTTATTTTGCACCCCGTGAAGTTTAAAGGGGTAATAAAACGATATGGGGTTGGAATGTTCATGACTTTTCAGAGGCGTGCTGGTCCTAGTCTGGCCCAAGTACACTCGCACAGACCGCCACTGATTCAGAAGCTTCTTTGCCGCGGTGAAATTGCGAGGATAAAATGAGACTATTTCGTTTAGTCTCGCCTTCGCAAAAATTGATGACGTAATTGTGGGATCAAAACCACCCGCCTGACAACAGTCGAGTGCGGCTCATGGATTGGACACGAGAAGTGCGTGAGCACTTGAGACTTCGGCTCGTAACAATCAATGCCTCGGCGGACACTTGGGTAGCGGCTCGTGTCCAACCACTGCGTTGATGAGAAGAGCCGAACTCTAACGATGCCTGGAGCTCAGCACGCGTTTTATTTCTTTCCAGTCTCAACGCGGGGGTATGAGGCATAGGATAGGCACCAGGCCGCTTCTGGCTCCGAGTTGAGGGCATGAACAATGCTCAGATTTCTCTAATTTGTTTGGCGACTGCCATTGCCCCGATAGAAGAGCTAAGACACGTTTATTCAGTTATTAACTTTAGGGAGTGATTGTGAGTAGTATTTAGTGAATGCATAAAATCGTTTTTGTTCCTTTAAACAAAATACAGAGGTGGTCGAAACTTGGGGAATAGCTTGAGAACGACGTTCGTGCGAGATTTAGAGCGACTGCCAACGTTCGGCTGTCCCTCTGAGGCCACTAAGACCTTTTTTTTTTCCTTCAAGTATCTCTCTCGTACACACATGTAGTTCTATGTAACGTCATATTAATAAGTCGCATTTAGTCATTTCAGTACTTCTATCCTCGGGTACATCTTTCTGAGGCAATTCAGCAACGACGAAAAATGTTTGGGTGTATCAATGATGTAAAATTGGTCGTGCAACATTTTTTGTACTTTCAGTAAATACTGCTAAGTAGTAACCCCTGACGCTGATAGCTTGCGAAAACGTCTGTTAGTTTTCCCCTCCGCGCAATAGTAGATGCAGAAAAAATAAAGAAAAGAAACAGCGGTCAATCCCCACCTCAACTCGCAATTTGAACTAACGGCCACGTGATCTGACGCTAATTATATACCGGCAGTGTTCATCATAGTCATGCGCTAGAGTTTGGAAAGCAAAAGCTTGGGCTGAGCTTCAGATATTGTTCGACTTGGGCTATTAACATATTTCATTGAACATGAGCCGTTACTCGAATGTTTGGCGATGCCGACTGTCATGAACTCGGGCACTCGACTCGGGGTTAAGAAAATCGCTTACGTCACGGTATCACGTGACTCTCGGTGCGAAATTGTGATGTCATGTTACGTCACGCTGTCAACAAGGTTAATACACCTAGTGACTTCCTTAAATTAAATCGACTTGACTCAGTGAGTCACGTGATATTACTTGACAGCATGTTTTGACACCATGACGTCACGTGACAACGTGACACATGGTTAATCATAGTGCCAATACAAAAGCGCCACGAAAACCTACAATTTATCATACGTTGCAATTCTGTATATGACGATTTGATCAATACATAGAAATACAGCTGCCAATTTTGTATTCCCATATATTCACTTTGTGATACAAACAAAAAATAAAAAAATGCCTTGAACCGTTTTGAACCGGTTACCGTTATATATTTTTTCGGTTCGGTTCCGGTTCAGTTCCAAGATGGCGGCGACGATTTCGGTTCGGTTCAGTTCCGGTTCGGCTAAAAATAACGGTTCGGTTCCGGTTTTCGGTTCGGTTCGGTTCCGGTTCGACACCCTGTGCACGACACGTCTTCTGCGAGGAGGGCGTTGTCAGTCCTTGTCGGGCACTCCTCTCCCCCTCTTGCATGAGGGCGAGAGGAGGGAAGCGAGCAGACTCTGTGGAGGCGGGCTAGGCAGCGACCAGCCGAGTCGGAGTCACATTGCAAACTGTTTTAATTATTGAAGCAGGAAAAAGAGAGAAAATAGAGAAGAAAACAAACAGACAAACATACAAACAGACAGACAGAGCGCGCGCAGCACCAGCGAGCGCTCTTGGCGCGTGCCGTTCGGCAGCGGCGCAGGTGTTGGGGGGACGCTGCCACGGATGCCAGCAAAGAAGGAACAAAACAAACGAGGAAAAGGAATTTAGATCGGACCCGAACTGAACATAACATTTTCCCCTCCCTTATTTTTTTTTTAGGTTAGAAACAACAGACAAAGAAGAGAGAGAGAAAGGTGAGACCAGAGAGAACATCGAAAATGAAGTCAAATTGGAGAAATAGGAACATAAAACACAATCTTCGCCCTGCGCTGTTAAATCATTTCCGTAACCATTAACCCCATCATTATCCCGTTTACAAAAGAAAAAATCAGCAGAACCCATCCTTTGGGAATGATTATCTACGTTAATGCGAATAGCATCAAACGGTGCGGAGTTATGCGCGTTCGTCAGGTGGCCGGCACACTCTAGATGCGCCAGCCTAGGGTGCCTACTTTCTGGCGTCTCCAGCTAGTCTCAACCAACGGTACTCTAAACGGTTGTTTATATCTTTACCATAGGACGCGCTTTACAGCGCTGTCACAGCTACCGGTGCGCGCGCGTTCCATGCACGAGGGCTCATTCCGCTCTCGTGAGGCTGAGCACGGCCGCTAGCTCACCCTCTCCCGCGCTCAGGAGAGGGTGATGTAGCGGCCGTGCTCAGCCTCACGAGCGAGATGACCCTCGTCATGGACGCGCGCACCGTTGCGACAGCGCTGTAGCGCGTCTATGGTAAGATATAAACAACCGTTTAGAGTGCGTTGAATGACTGCCTTCATGGCTCTGTGGTTAGCGCGTCTGCCTGCTGATCAAAGGGTCAACGGTTCGAATCCCAGCCGGCGCCGGTCTTTTTATTTATTTATCGACCCGCGGCGTAAGAGAGTTAGATAGCCAGATGAGATAGATAGATAGATACATAGACGAAAAGTGCGTGAAGTATCCAAGAATGCTATTCGCATTAAAAAATGAGAATGTTTAGTACGCTTTAAAAAGAAACACGCATAGTTTACCACGAGTCAGAAAAACAAAAAGGAAATAGTCCGCCCAGTTCTTCATGCAACAGTGTCTCTGTACCGCACAGGTGGTAAGCGGATGCGCCTCGTGCGCCTTCGAAACTCTTGCACTGGGAACTGGGCGGTTGAAGTCCCCTTCCTGAGTGGTGTCCGAGGCGGGTCCGGACTCAGGCGTCCGCGATCGAGGCAGCTGCTCCATGGCTGAACTTGACTCTTGTGGCTGCCAAGTATGATGCTCGTGTAACGTGTCACCTGAGTAGCAGTGTGGCTCGCGGGCTGGCCACTTTGAACAGCAGCCGGTATCCTCTGTTGATGAGCATTCGGGCGGCGTTCGAGGGATCGTTTAACACCTCTGCAAACGCGTGAAAAATGCCCCCGACGGCCACAGGTTGGCACAGTGCCGACCTCTTGCTGGGCAGACGCCATGGGCCTCCTGCGTTGCCCAGGGGGTGCTGCGAAAAGGGACTTGTTAGGCCTTGTTTTGGGTAGTACAAACTTGAGCGTCTCAAACTGTCAGGCATGCAGAAGCGTGCCTGCTCTGGTGCAGACGCGCGAGATCACGAGGAAAGTACAAAGAAACAACAAAAATCCGAACGCCGTCCAAGCTAAGACGCTAAGAGCGCGAGCCATGAGATGCCGTTTCACGCGTTCCAAGTAGAGCATGACAAAGAAAAAGAAAAGTGAAAGCGTCGCGACTACGGGTGTTTCGACGTCACCGCCCAGAGATAAGAGACGCGCACCTAGCGGTAGTCTCAGCGAATTTGGCACTTTGATTGTCTTGCGGCGTTCAGTCTGGCCGATTTTTGGCGTCCAAGGGTGTTTTTCGTTCTTCAGCACCAGGCAGAATTAAAAAAGCTCGACCAACGTGCCATAAGTAGTGCGAGGCTCAATCAGGTGAGCTTGTACTACCCAAAACTGAGGCGCTACAGTTTGCTCAAAGCTTCAGCGCAGGGGCCTATAGCCTGCAGCGTTCCTGATCGTAACCGCAGTTGGCACAGGGTCTGCCGTGGCCGTTGCACCGTGGACTTGGTTGCCACCGCAGGGATTTGGAACGCACCGAACGACGAAGTTCCGACCATCCAGAGCTTCGCTGGTGATTGATAAGGTCGAAACCGACGTCATCCGCTGCGACCGCAGGCTGCGCAGCTTCTTTGGGCAGACGAGCGGGGAGCGCGTGCGTTCCCTGACCGGGCTGAGGAACGCCGCGTCGGAGATCGCGCAGGTGACTCCACGGCGCGAGCGCCATGGCTCGTGCGCGGATGGTGGAGGTCGATGGCACGTTGGCTGACTTGATGCAGACAACCGCCATGTTTCTCTTTCACGCTCTGTCACGTGGCAGGTCAGCATCCTCTCAGACGCCGTCGACGCAGCAGCCGTGGTCGCATTGGCCCACTCTCGAACTTTGCGGTGCGCGCGTTCCATATTGATCACTGCTTGCAAGGCGACGCTGAACGGAAGCGCGGCGTCTATAGTAGGTTACAAGTCAAGAAGGTAGCGGCAAATGCCCCTCAAAGGGATTCATGTATCCCTCCGCCACCTCCGCATCCAATAGCGTCCCATCGTTTCCGTGACGTTGCGGCCAACGCGCGAGGAGGGTCTTGCTTTTGTGTACACTGTTTGCTTTATCTTCTCGACTTTGACTTAGCATTGTCGAAGCCACGAGAGGGAGATAGAGTCTTCCCCTCCGATCGAAACAAAGACGACTTTCGGGATTAGCTTCCCCCTTCGATTGATACAAAGGCTGCTTTCAGGGGCTCGTTTCCCCTCCGATGAATACAGAGGTCGCTTTCTTGCAAAAGTGGGGGTCGGAGAACAGTTGGCACCACTCTGTGGCCATTATCTATCCATTGAAGCGGAACAAGGGAGCGTTTCCAGTGAACTCTTCTTTCGACTGAGGAGGATTTCAAACCGGCGCATCGCTTGTGGAGGAGCTTCTCTACCTTCTTAACTTGTGGAGGCTCCTCCCATAATCGTGATGCGGCTGTTTGAAATCCATCCGCAGTCGAAAAGAATAGTTCCCTGTTTCCTGAAACACCCCTTGTTCCGCTTCAATGAATGGATAATGGCCACAGAAGATGATTACCAGCACTCCGGACCCCCCCCCCCCCTTTTTTTTTTTAAGAAGGCGCACTTTGTATTTATCGGAGAGAACCAGATCCCTGAAGTGACGCTGTGCAATCGGAAGTATCCCAAAGTCGTTTTTTGTTTTCCATAGAGAAAAAAACGACTACAATCTCCCTCGTGGCTTCCACAACGCTAAGTCAAGATCGAAAGATAAAGCAAATATTCAAAGAGGCAAACCCTCTCCGCGTTGGCTACGACGTCACAAGCAATGGCGTACTGCGGATGGCAGAGGAACAGTGATGATTCCCTTTGAGGGCATTTCCGCTACTTGTGACCGTAACCTACTAAGAAGCAGGCGCTCTTGGATCTCTGTGCAAGCTGCCCCCAACCATAAACTGGCGTCGAATGGCGACCTCCGTGTCGGTGCCGAAGTTCGCCAGCGCTGCTAATGCTTGGAGGGCCGAAAGAAATTCGCGCAGGGTTTCTCCTTCTTGTTAGCTTCCTCATCTGGAATCGAAGCTGTTGCAGGGTCTCGTTGATTGGCTGTGAAAATTCTGCCTCGGCGCCCTGATGGTTTCGCTGTACACGTCGTAGGACGCCTGTCGAACTTGCCGACCATCTCCTCCCGGTGACGTTGCTTGCGCCGATCCGACAGGAGCTGGTAGGGAGTCGTAGAACACGCTGTCCTTCGACCCCAAGCAGTTGAGGAGCTTCGCTTGTCGTCGTTTGGCTGAATAATCCTGAGCGCCAGTAGCCAGATGTACCTTTCGAAGATCCGCAGTCCAGGATTTCCACGGTATCGTCGGCGTACCGGCCTTGTCCTAGGAAGTTCGGTGGTGGCCTGTCACAGTCAGCCATGCTTGCGGTGAAGATAGCGCCTCAGCAATCCAGGAAGACGTTCGAAATGAACGCGCGGTCATCGACAAACAGCAGCCGAGGTTGCTTGGTGAGCCTGCGATCCCCCGGAAACAGAAGCCTTCGCGACGCCAGGCCCCCGCCGGCGAGAGCTTATGCCGAACGACGCATACGTGGCGTCAGGGAGTGAGAGTGCCCAGGTTCAACACCCTCGTCGCCAAAACTGTGGAGGCGGGCTAGGCAGCGACCAGCCGAGTCGGAGTCACATTGCAAACTGTTTTAATTGACCTTTTCCAGAGATCGCTGGGCGCATGCGCCGACTCTGGGAGAGGGAGGCGAAAGTCGCCATTTTTGGTGTACTCTCTGGTCCAGCTTGGTTGCTTGGTTAGGCTCGACTCCTCCACTTTTCTCGCGGCTAGGCTTCGTCATTCCTCACCACCGCGCAGCTGCGGTTGCACAAATAACAGCAGAAATGGTTCAAATGCAAGATTTCATAGAGTTTCAGCAGCCTTTTGCGGGTGGTGCACGAAAGCCCCTGATGTCAAACAACCCGCCCTTTTTGCCTGCTTTCAAAGCCTATGACGCGAATCCCCGTGTTAGGTGGCTAAGAACACAGTAAATGTGAACATGATGGTAGACTTAAAACTGGTTAGGAAAACGACAACGCAAAAAAGACAGAAAAAAAAACAGGCAACGTTTCTTTAGACGTTGCGCTGTCCTTCCCTTTGCGTTTTCCTTTTCTTACCCCAGTCTCAGGTTTAATAACTGAAAACGAGCGTGTTGATGAATAGATACGAATACACGAAGAGATAAACATCAAGGAAGCAGGACTTCCTGAAAGAAGTCCTGTTTCCATCCCTGTCATCGATGTTCTTTCCTTTCATGTATCCGTATATCAAGTTTCTCATAATGTTCAACACACCAGCTCGCCTGCACTCTTTCCGTTCACGTTAAATGTGCACGCGAGGGTTGTGTGACGTAATCATACCGTAGCCGGTTCTGAAGTAAGAATAACAAGATAAAGCTTTCAGTTTTTCAAGCGTGTGCTATACACATTCGCGTCTTGCCACGTTAAAAGTGAAGAGAAAACACAAAAAGTATCAGTCACTGGCAAAACATTTAAAGCGTACAAAACGAATTTAAGTCTTACAGAAACAAGACCCCGATGGAATGCCTTCGCAATCAACCATAAACTCCCTGTTTGCTGGGGCCACTTTGTCGAAGGCTCAAAAACGTACCAGATTCAGAGAGATTGTTTCTAACATACCGTTCCTTACTTTTTGAGGCGCAGGCAAGCCTTTGCGATATAGAAGACTGTAAGACCGCCCGGATTTCACACCGTACAGAGTTTGTTGACACATTCCCGAATACGGCGATACCCCTTAAGTTGCTTGAAGACGCGACACCAGTGACGATTCAGTGACTCCGAGTCGATGGTAGTAGGAACCGGTGCGGCGTCGGGAGTCTATCCATTCTTGAAGGTATAAAAAACGAACGAGATCCTCTGGATCGTACACAGTGGCTTTGTTAATCCTCCAGGGCCCGCAATTCGGACACTTGGCGAATTTGGCGACAAGCTTGGCGGCTGCGATTGGTCGATGTCGCACTTGACCACGGCGCCTGCGAATCACAGCCGCCGTATTTCTCGCCGATTTTTTCGCTAAGTGTTCAGATTAGGGCCCCAAGTCGTCCTCAGTCATTTCGAAGAAAATAGGCGCGTAGCAACGAGGACAGAAATACGTTCAAAATGGTGAAAGGCGGAACAACGCCACCACAGAACACACGTAAACACATGGACGGAGACACGCCAGGCCTGGCGCTGGACGACGGAGAGGCGGTCCCGGAGCCACCAAAAGTGTTTCGAGCGATTCCCGCGAGGGACGCGCCACACGATCGTGGCCAGGGGCCTTAGGCCAAACTGTGAAAAAAGGTCAAAAGGTGAAGCAGAAAGAGAAAGTGAAGAAAACAAACAAACATACAAACAGACAGACAGAGTGCGCGCAGCACCGCGAGCGCTCTTGGCGCGTGCCGTTCGGCAGCGACGCAGGTGTTGGGGGACGCTGCCACGGATTGCCAGCAAAGAAGGAACAAACAAACGAGAAAGAATTTCAGATCGGACCCGAATGAACATAACAGACTCACCAAGCCGAGAGCGTTTTCGGCTGCTGATTGAAAGTGGCGCCACAGCTTCAGCGCAATCAGCAAAGAGACACTTTAGTCCCGTTCGCAAGTTCACAACCGGCAATATTCTGGTGACAACAGAGTTTTAGTAGATCGTTCCGATACCCCTCCGATCATAGGCGTAGACTTCGGGGGGGCATCGGGGCTCGTGCCCCCTGAAGTCAGTCAGGGGCAGAGCCCCCCCCCCGGGCCCAGGCCATGATCCTTACCGAGACGCTGTTTACGTGCCGTGTAACGAGCTTCTAGTAGTGGCATGTATACAAAATAACGCCCACGTTGCCTTTATTGACAAAATACATGGGAAATGGAGCCCCAGCGTGCTTTCGATTAGCTTCAATCTCCAGTTCTGGCAAAAGGTAACGCGCAGCAGCACCCCCCCCCCCCCCAAGAACTTCAGGCCTGCCCTCTCCGGGAAAATGGAGAGTCTACGCCGCTGC